>LDKF01003423.1:36974-49757 GCA_001026735.1 Rotylenchulus reniformis | reverse complement strand
TTTGCAGCACTCCTTACACCCATTCTCATCGATCTAGCGCGTTCTGTTACATCTAAAGTACTTGGGAGTGAGCAACAATAATGGCTTCCAAACTCGTCCTTGTTCCCGAAGACATTTATCGTGGTCTTACCAGCAGCAATACAGGCAACATTAATTTGGACTTTGCTCGCAAAGCCTTGGAGAGAACAAAACGACAGCGTATTAATAATAATACTAAAAATGTGCTTTATAACCAACAGTTGACTAAATATTTGAATTTGAGAGGGGAACATGAGAACAAACCGACCAAAGTTGAATTCACCAAGGGACTTAGAGCATTAGTCAGAAGGGCAGATGACAGTGATGAGGAGGAAATCGCAATTGAATTCAACCCTACAAGACCGCCTCATCACCATGGGCGCCATGAGGCTATTCGGCAACAACCCCTGCATGGGCACCATGAGGCTATTCGGCAACAACCCCTGCCTCCACCTTCTCCCCCACCGGCTTCCTTTTCGCCAACCCCACCGGCTCCGCCTCGCCAACCTGGTGCCCCCGTTGCCCCACCGGCCCAACCAGGGGCAGCACCTCCACCTTCTCGTCGCCGACGCCATGCACCCGTTCGACGGGAGGAACGACAGCCCCCTAGATCACTTTTTAAAAGACCTTTGGATATCGCTGATTTTGAACTTCCAGCGAAATATCGGTTGCTTGAACAAGAAGCACCTCGAAATCCATCATCGGCTAACAGAGGACGATTGCGACGACCACCTACTCGAAGACGAATAGTTACGGAGCGAGCTGAATTGGATCCTTTTCTAGCTGCAATACCAGATGAACAATTAGAACCGCAACCTTCCACTTCTCATCGTAGACTTGACGTTGCCCGAGAGGGACGACCTCCTCTGCATTTTCCACCCCGCCAGCGAACAAAGCGACGAGGAGAAGATCTTCTCGATGAACGACCATTGAAATCCCGTTTGGTCCCTGCTCCCCGATATGCGGATGAAGAAGAATGGGTATCTGATGACGAGCCCCCACCTCCATTGCCAGTTGAGCCCAGACAGCGACCTCAACGTCGAATAGCTCACAAAATAATCCGAGAACTACAAAATCCAGCTCAATATGTTCCGAGAACCTTAAAAAAGCGTAAATGGCGGGAGACTTTACCCCCAAGAGCAACAAAGCAAAGGAGGAAACAAACAATTTTTGATCCAGTAGCGGTTGATCAGGGCACACCGGGTCCTGTTTTCTCTTCAAAAAGCCTTTCGGCCAAGCAAAAGCGAAAGCAATCGGCCCAACCTTATCAAAAAGGCCGAAGAGAAGGTCTTCGAACAACTAGATTTAAGCCACAAAGATGGAGTAAGTTTTTTCTTTAGAAAAAACTAACCTTGATTTACTTCATAAATCTAGGCCCTCGGTGAAGGATACCCTGGATCGACTCTACAATGATCCTACATCATCTTCTGCCTTTGCAGGAGTTCAAAGACTTTGGGTAAAATTTTTTAAATAAAAATTCAACCTTGGTATATTTTTAAAATATTCATAGCAAGAAGCCAAGGAGGAGCTCGGAGACCGAATTAGTAAGAAGGATGTTAGGGATTATCTGGAAGGTCACCGAACCTACACCCTTATGCGCCCACGGAGGGTGCATTTCCCGAGAGCAAAAACGGTGCCCACAGGCTTTATGACCGATGTTCAAGTGGATTTGGCTGATTTCCAAGCGCTTTCTCGTAGCAACAAGGGTAATCGTTATTTGCTTCTCGCCATTGACGTACTCTCGAAACGCATTTTTGTTGAACCGTTGAGATCAAAGAAGGCTATTGACATGGTGGAAGGATTCAAAAAATTGCTCGCCCAGATGCCGATGATGCCACATAGAATTTTCTCAGATAAAGGGTTAGAATTCAGGAATGCCCCATTAAAGAAATTGTTCGAGGAGGAGGAAATTGACAAGCACGAATCGGCTCATTCTACGGTCAAAGCAGCCCTTGCAGAGAGGGCAATTCGGACAATCAAAGGACGTCTGTATCGATTTTTCGCTCAGCATAAATCCCTCAATTGGGTAAGTTTTTGTTATAAAACAAAAAGCTCACCTTGGTTTACTTTATAAACCTAGGTAGATTTTTATTTACTATAAAAATCAAACCTTGGTTTACTTCATAAATCAAGGTAGATACTGTACAACAAATTGCGGAAGGAATCAATCGCTCGCCATCCCGTGCCTTGCCTGACGGCCTCCGTCCCATTGATGTCAATTTTAAAAATGCCCAGAGGATCTGGATGAAAGTTTACGGCAAAGAACTCCATCGTTCACTATTCAGCAAAAAGAGGACGGGAAACCCAAAATTTAAGCCTGGTCAAACGGTACGAATGAGTGTAGCAAAGGGACAGTTCGAGAAGGGTTATATACCTAATTACGGTGATGAAATTTTGGTATGTTTCTATAAAGGCTACTCATAGAATACTCATTCGAATATTCTTAGGAAGTGGATGCAGTCAAGGCACACATGCAGCCAATCCGTTACAAACTTCGAGATGCTAAAGGAGAAAAATTCAAGGTACTTTATTAGTCACATTGTTTAAATATTCATTTATTTAAGGGATTTTTCTACGGGGAGGAGCTTGCTCCAGTGCGCCGAGATGCCGACACCACCTACCGGATTGAGAGAGTGCTGAGAAAGAGGACGAGATCCGATGGCACAAAGGAAATTTTGGTTAAATTCATTGGCTACCCGGAGCCAGAATGGATTCACGAATCACAACTTGTATAAAATCGCGATCATTAATTCATATTGTACATTCATTCATTCATTCCATAATTGTTCATTTATTCAGATTAATAAATATGTCCAATACATTCTTTGTCCATTTGCCCAGCAATAGTACGGATTACCCGGAAAATGCACCAAATAAATTTCGGGTGCGTTTGCCACGACCTCTCCATTTTAATGGCACATGGGTTGTTGGTCTCCACAGCATTACATTTGCCTATTCTTGGCAAGTTTTATTTTCAATAAAAGCTAACCTTGATTTACTTTATAAATCTAAGTATTTTTTCATTCGAGAAAAATAACCTTGAATTACTTCATAATTCTAGGCCTTTCACCCTTGGCACTCTCGATGACCAAGCCATAAATATTCATTTTACCGCGGATAAAAATGGACGACAACGAGTTTTGCGCATCCCCGTGCCAAAGGCTTCTCACATGAAGATTGAGAGTTTGCGCGAATTTCTCGCTGCTACTTTGAAACATCAAAGTGAAAGTATTGAATCCACTGGAAAGAGCGACTACCAATACGTCAGCCCCCCTCGAATTGAGAGTGCCCGAAGAAAAAGATCGGCTGTAGAAGTTTTAAAATCGCCCCCAAGAATTGATGAAGAAGATCTACAATCTCCACCAAAAATTGATGAAACTTTATCATCAGCACCGAAACTACCAGAGGATGAAGGAATAAAGAAGACCAAATTATCTGCAGAAATTCCCAAAATAATTGATGATGGTGAGAGCAAGACGATTAAAGGAAGGGATCTGCTGGATGATTTGATTGGATCGCGCCCTAAAGAGGGAGAGAAGAATAGAGCGGAGCAATTTTTGGATAAAATTGGTCTTGGAGACAAAAATGAAGATAAAAGGAAGGAGAAAGAGCAAGCAAAGAAACGAGAGGAGGAAGAGAAAAAGCGACGTGAGGAAGAGAAAAAGAGACGAGAGGAGGAAGAGAAAAAGAGACGAGAGGAAGAAAAGAAGAAGAAACGAGAGGAGGAAGAGAAAAAGATAAGAGAGGATGAAGAGAAAAAGAAACAAGTGGAGGCGAAAAAGAGACAGGAGGAGGAGAGAAAGAAACGAGAAGAGGAAGAGAAAAAGAGAAGAGAGGAGGAAGAGAAAAAGAGACAGGAGGAGGAGAGAAAGAAACGAGAAGAGGAAGAGAAAAAGAGACGAGAGGAAGAGAAAAAGAAACGAGAGGAAGAAGAGAAAAAGAAGCGTGAGGAAGAAGAGAAAAGGAAACGCGAAGAAGAGAGACGAGAAGAGGAAGAAAGGAAACAAGAGGAGCAATACAGAAAAAGCCAAGAGGAAGCTGAGTTCACTAAAGAACCGTCCCCAGCCTTGGCCTCCGAACCATCACCAGTAAAGGCAGCCGAAGATTTAGAAGAGCAGGAGGAAGAGGAGAAAGAAATACAACAGCAGAATACTTCCTCTACATCATCCTTTTTTTTCCAAAGCTCCAACAACAGCTGCACAAGTACTTTCAGTTCTGCTTGGAATTGGTGGCAGTGATATTCTGAAGGATGAAGAGGAGCCAGATTTAGGGAAAATTCGTCAGATTATCGATTCGGTGGAATTTCAATACCACAAGGACTTTGATCGATTCAAGGCTGTCTTTACCGATCCGAGCATACAGTTCATCTCTCTATCGCCTCAACTTGGCTATGTTCTTGGATTTGAAAATCCCCAATATGTGCTCAATAATGAAATTGCAAAATACGGGTGTGATTTACGTGGAGGTTTTTCATCGTTTGCTGTGTACAGCAAAGTGAGGACTAAAATTATTTATTTGCAAATTTTATTTTAAGGGTCTGATCGAACCAAGCATCATTGGAAACACTCTCAGCTCACTACTGCGCGTGGTGTCCATTACAGGAGCCATTCCAGGGTAAGTTTTTATTTTCAATAAAAGCTAATTTGAAATTTTACTACATAAATTGAGGGAATACACGGAGAAGATTTATGATACACCCATCTTTGCGCGCGTGATGCCTAAAGAAGTATCAGAAATTGAAATTGAATTGCGTACAATGGATAATGGTCGCTTAGTACCCTTTTCCTATGGAACAGTGATGGCAGTATTGATATTTAAGAAAACGATCAACTTTTGATTCCCACCTTGTACATTCATTCATTCATACTTCATTCATTATTTTCATTCGATAAATGGTGCATGTCATTTTCGATCCATCATTAACCGGTTATCAAGACCTATTCCTTATTCAAACTGGTACAGGGGCTTCTAATTTAATTGGTGAAACAGGAGCAGATCCCCTTACTTATACTATCTTTCGAGGAGCCCCACCCTATCAACGCGGCTGGGTAAGTTTTCACTGAAAACTAACATTAATTTACAGCATAAATTAAGGGTTTACAAACCGGTTCTGGAGGCGTAGGTGACATTTTTCGTGGAATATATCGCTTTTTCTTGCCACTTCTTCGAAAAGTTGGGACAGCAGTTGGTAAGTTTTTCATTCGGGAAAACTAACCTTGGATTACTTCATAATCCTAGGCCAAGAGGCACTCAATACAGGTTTCTTTTGAAAGAGTTAATTTTGGAATATCCTTTTTAATATTCCTAGGCCAGCGAGTTTTAGACAAAGTTGTAACTGAGGGAGCACCACTGAAGGAAACGGTGCTGCAAGAAGGAAAGCGAGGCATCGATACGGTGTTAGATAAAGGTAGGTATTTATTTCCAATAAAAGCCAACCTGATTTTAAATCTTTAATTTTAAATCTTTTTCATTCGAGAAAAATAACCTTGAATTACTTAATAATTCAGGCGGTTTGCCAAAGCAATTCGGGACAGGACGCCGTATAAAAAGAAAGCGACAACTACCATTCCTTACACATCAAACACTCATTGGAAGAGCTATTACGAAGCCCAAAAAGCGAGTTAGATCAGATACCTTCGGTAGGTTTTTAACCCAGGCTTAGAATCTTCATTTCAATATTCTTAGGACTTTACTAAATCATTCATCAAAATGACTTTCCATAAAATCGACGGACAGAGCGTGGATTCGGTGACCAGCGCGGTTGACTTTTTCAGCATCCCTCCTACAAATGTTACGGTTTCTTCAGCCAAAGTCTTTGAAATTCTTCCAAGCAATCCGCTTACGGACACACCATATCACTTCAAAATATTTTCATCCCAAAACTATATTGACCTATCAAAATGCTATTTGTTCGCAGAGATGAAAATTCGGAAGGAGGGAGCGGATGGGAGACTAATGAATCTCACGGCCATTGATAATGTTGCTCCGATTCAGCTAATCGGGCAAACCTTCATCAACAACATGCGAATAGCGATCAATGGGTAAGTTATTATTTTCAATAAACGAAGATTAAAAAATAATTTAGGCGGGAAATTTTCAATTCCAATTCTCTTATGGCTTACAAAACTTATCTCTCGCATGAGCTATCCTTTCCAAGGACTGCAAAAGAATCTCATTTGAATGCTGAAGGATATTTTGGTGACCAAGGAACCATTCTAGAAAATGGCCAAGGCTTCATTACACGCAAGAATCTTTTCCAATTCAGCAATAGAGCGCAATTTATAAGCAAAATCGATGCAGATCTCTTCAATCAGCCACAATACCTCATCAATCAGTAAGTTTTATGCATAGGCTTATTTTTTTTCATCTTGCTTAGCTGTGAGCTGGACATCACCATACAGCCAAACGAGAGTGCATTTGTAGTCATCGCACCCCTTGTGGAGGGCCAGGCGGTGCCTCCACGATATCATCTGGAAATTACGGTAGAAAAGTAAATTTACAGAAATTACTGAAATATATTTAGGCATTGAAGCTCTATTGCAAAAAATTAAATCTCATGGATGGATTAGCCCTTCAATTGGCCAGAAAACTTGAAACAAATCCTGCACGCTATGCTGTACGGAAAACCATGATGAAATCGATATTCATTAGCCCGGGGTAAGTTTTCATTGTTCAATGAAAAGCTAACCTTACTTCATAAATTTAGGCGCTATGAATTCAATGTAAACTTGTTCATGGAACAAATTCCTAGAAGAGTAAGCTTTTATTATCAAAACCATAATTTACTAAAATAATTTTAGGTGACTCTGGGCCTCGTTGCCAACTCCGACTATGTCGGAGATCAGCGTCGGAGTCCGTTCAACTTTCAACACTTTAATGTTAGGGACCTTAGCATCATAGCCAATGGGTAAGTTAAAAAAAATTACTGAAATGAATTTAGGTATTTTTTTTTTCATTCGAGAAAAATAACCTTGAAGTACTTTATAATTCTAGGCGATCCTATCCTCAAGCGCGATACGACTTGGATTATGCCAATCGATTGGCAATCAGACCTTTCCTGGACATGAACGAGGCGGTTGGCTTTTCAAACTCGTTGAATTCTAATGGAATCAGCTACGAACAATTTCTCTTTACCCATTGCATCTACGTATTTAATTTAACCAATAGCGGAGAGGACCAAGGTAAATTTTTTCTTATGAAAAAGCTAACCTTGATTTACTTCATAAATCTAGGAGGTATGTTCGATCTCATCAAAAAAGGAACTACAGCAGTGAACATTATCTTCCGAGAAGCTGTGCCAGCCGGAGGTTTGATGCTCATAGTGATGGGCGAGGCAGATTCCGTATTCATGGTGGATAAGAACCGCGATATTGCCACTGATACAACCATTTAATCATTCATTCATCCATTCATTCATTTGTTCAAAATTTCATTTTACAATTATTGTTGACTTTTACCTTCAGATAAAAATGTTAGATAAAAAATTGCTATTGTACATGGTATTCTTTCTCCGAATATTTTTGCCTGTGGAGAGTCTTAACAAAGAACCGAAAATTGATTACTCTGATGAATATAAACGCCTACAGGATCAAAAGCTGCGTGAAGCCGATGCAGAATTTCCCTAATATTTAGAGCGTCTGGGAGTGACAACGGAATTGCCGGAATATTCCGAATATTTACGTCGCCTTGGTTTAAAGGAACATAATCGTCAATTGCATAATAAAGATCGCCCTCAGCAGAAGGATTCCCCCCTCCATGCCCCTCATCCTTTTCCATCTATTCAACTTTGCAGGGAAAGACCAGCGGATGGCGATTATTATGGTAAGCTTTATTCAAAAAGCTAACCTTATCTATTAATAAATTTAGGACATGTATTTTGCTGGACCATGGCAAGTTTTTTTTTTTTGTAATCTCATCTAGATTTACTCTAAAAAAGTAAATTTAGGTTGCACTATTTGCCATGTCCATAATTAGCCTTATCGTTTATCAATTGCGCACCATTCTTTGGCTTAAATTAAACTTTTCTCGAAATCGACAACCAAAGGAATTTGAATTGATCCCCAATGGACGGCAATCAGATTACAAGGATAATGAGGAGCAATCGAACGACAAGCAGAGTAAGCTTTTCTTTCGAGAAAACTAACCTTGGTTCATAAACCAAGGTGTTCCTCGGATGCTTTCCTTCTGACCGCCTCCCTCCAGCAACATCACTACAATATCCAGCCGCTTTAATTGTTAACTTGGACCCTCATGGGCAACGCGGTTCTCATTGGGTTGGAATATTTGCCTATAGTCTCAAGAGGGATGTGATCTATTTTGATAGTTTGGATTTGCCTATATTACCATCAATAGCTCTTTTTCTTAAAGCATTTCCTCGTGTAAAAAAGAATACCAAACCATATCAATCACCCCTCGCTAATACATGTGCCCATTATACCATTTATTTTGTTTATTTCCTTTCTCATGGTAATTCATTCGATCAATTTATCCATCAATTAAATGTTACGCAATTTCCCGATTTATTCGTAAAGAAAATTGTTAATAAAATGAATGAAAATTGAATTGAAAGCCGGAGTGGGCGGGGCTTGACAGGGGAAGCTGGAGTGGGCGGGGCTTGGCAGGGGAAGCCGGAGTGGGCGGGGCTTGGCAGGGAAGGCCGGAGTGGGCGGAGTCTGGCAAGCAAGCCTGAAGGGATGACCCTGGAAAGGAAGCCGGAGTGGGCGGGGCGTGTATTTGGCGCCAAATTTAAATTTTGGCGGGCAAAACGGCTTGTTTTTTGGCGGGCCGCCTACTCCATCTTTGTGCTTAAATATCCCTATTATATTCTCAGATGCTCATTCATCTGGCTTGATTGGATTCCCCCCCCCCATATTCCCTCATCTCTCTCGAATATTTTTATTGATATTTTCCATGCATTCATCTATTCCAAAATTTTTCTTCTCCATCTTTTTTATCTCTTCTGAATTTCTCAAATTTCCATTTTTTTTTCTCTAGCAAAGCGGGGGTCTGGCTCAGCTACGAGCCGGGCTTTATCTCGTTTTTTGCTATATTCCCTCCAATTTTTCTTCCATTGGCATTTTGCGCCAGTGCAAAACGGGGGTCTGGCTCAGCTACGAGCCGGGCTTTATCTCGTTTTTGCTACCTTCCCTCCAATTTTCCTCCATTGCATTTTGCCAGAGCAAAGCGGGGGTCTGGCTCAGCTACGAGCCGGGCTTTAGCTCGTTTTTGGTCAATTTATATGGTATGCTCTTGCTTCATTATGTGCAATTTATGCTTCTGGAAGAATTACTAATTATGCTTCTGGAAGAATTACTAATTATGCTGGAAGGTTCTGGTCAATTAATTTGCACTTACAAAAAATTAATTCTTAAAAAATATAATTATACATACATTCTGAAGTTCTATCCCCATATTCTTTCGCTCGGATTCTTCTTCCACAGGCATTCCCCTCTAAGTTTTTTTTAATTTTATAGATCAAAAAATAATATGGACAAGCGCCCTCCTAAGCGCCCCCATCCGTTTTCTATTGTCGCATTGCTACCCCATCTCTTTCCTCCACCGGCCAAGCGCCCGCGCTTTTTCATTGAAAATTTGTTGGCACCCGACAACCAAAGCGGGAGTGGTTCATCAAAAACCGCCAAGGACTACGTCATCAAACTTGATGGCACTGTGGAGCAAAATTCAAAGTTCAAGTTTATCAACAACAAATCCCGCTTCTCCATCACCGACCTTCCGGAGGACCCGGAAGAACTCCTCAAGAACATTTTTCAGCATTGTATCGATGAAGCAATTGAGCAAGGCCATGAGAAATTTGGAGCAAAGCCCGACCACCTCGGATGTGTCGTCACTAGCAAGCTTCTCCATCCAGCTGTTGGGACTCCAATTCGGCCGATCAATGAAAATAATGCCGAGGCAATTCTCAACTTGTTCCTGAAGGCTGCGCAAAGCAAGAAGCAGGAGGGAATCACGCTTTGGGTAGGTTTTTTATTTTCAATAAAAAATCCAACCTTGGTTTACTCCGAAGGAATAAACTGAGGTAAGTTTCATTCAATGAGCCTTGACTTATTCGAAAGAATAAGTTGAGGTAGGATTTATTGTAATCAATCGATAAAACGAAATGATTTCTAGGGTGAACCCTTTGAAGTGGCGGTTACTACCGTCAATAAATCCCAACTCCCCACCGAGCGCCAATTTGTAGGCGGCAACAACGAGAAAAGGAAGACAACACATCATCGTATTAACGAAAAATCGTTGATTAAGGTTGTTCGCTAGATTTTAATTTTAAAAATCCATATCTTTCTTTCAGATCGATAACAACGACGGTCGCTGTCTATTTTATGCCCTTGTCGCCACTCTCATGTATACCGTTGCCGGTTGGGGAAAAAGCCGTTTTTACGACTACTTGCACAATCGCGGTCAGAAGGATGAGCTGAAAAAGGATGCCCTGCGCCTGATGCGAGCCATCAAGGCACCAATGAAGAAGAAAACCTATGAAGCACAAGACTGGGTGCCAGCAGTGATAACCAAATGGAATAACGACTATTCTGGCAGGTTCCGGTTCAGATTTTTTCTGTTCTCGAACATTGGATCGTATGCGCCGTCATATCAATGGGGTTCTATCGACTACAATACTCCAATTTTCCTCTACCACGTTGACAACAAACATTTCCACGGAGTCCGCAATATCAATGGATTGTTTGGGCAACCCTACTGTCTTAGCTGTGAACATCCTTATGATAGGGCAGCCCGGCATGAAGCAACTTGTAAGGCTCGCTGTGTCAAATGGTAAGAAGTTTGGACTGGACAAAAATTTTAAAAATAATTTTTTCTAGTTCACGGATGGGTCCAGGTTTTCCGTGTAAGCCTGAAAATGGCTACGAGAAAAATTGTTCTCCTTGTGGCAAAACTTTTTTCTCGGAGGATTGTTACAACTGGCATCGCAGTTGTGGATTTTGTCGCCTTAGCAAACAATGCGACAATTGCCATGTGATTTATGATGTGAATGTGAACACACGAAACGGAAGACCCGTAAGTCATTTTCAAAAATGAAAATTTTCAATTGATCGTTTTTAGGGACATGTTTGTTTTGAACGATGGTGCAACAAATGTCAAGATTTTCACGACCCAAAGAGAGTAGGTTTTTGAAAAAAAAAAACTAACCTTAATTTACTGAAATAATTAGGGATGCTACATTATGCCATTGGAAGTCAAGCCCTACGACAAGCCATGCCGATTTGTCGCTTTTGACATGGAAACAACACAGCACGAGCTTGCGGATCCCAGCTCTCCCGCGACACAACAACAGAAACGGAAGCATGTGCCCAATTTTATTGCCGCCAAGGTGTGCTGTCCGGATTGCATTTTATCGGGAGAATGGAAGAAGAGCTTGAAAGGAGACCATGAGTGCGAGGTGTGCGGCGACAACAGGACCATCACCTTCTGCGAGAGAGCCTTCCAAAAGACCAAAGTCGATGAGATGGTTGTCACCCGCCATCCGCTAAAGGACTTCGTCGAGTGGATCCTCTACAAGCTTCCGAGCAAGTACAACACCTACGCATACAGTCACTATGGCGGGAAATTTGACAACGTCATCGTCTTCAAAGAACTGTTTCTCCAAGGGATCATTCCGGAAATGATCCGGAAAGGCAACAAGCTTTATGAGCTGAAAGTCCGACAACAGAAGGGCAAAAATCCACTGGTGGTGTTCCGCGACTCTTACAACTTAATCCCCACATCGCTCGCCTCATTGGTAATTTTTTTTTTGAGAAAAATAATCTTAATTTATTGAAATAAATTTAGGTGCCGACTTTTGGCTTGGACGTGGAAGAAAAACCTTTCTTCCCCCACATGGCGAATCGCCCGGAAAACTACGGACGACCAATTCTTCTGAAAGAAGATGACTACCTGGCAGCCGGGATGATGCCATCGACACGGGCAAAATTCGATGAATGGTTTGCTGTGCATAAAAATGAACCATTCTTGCTGGATGAAGAATTGGCCAGGTAAAAATCTTTTTTCAGTTTGAAAATTTTTGATTTCTTTAGCTATTGCACCAACGACGTGGACATCCTAATGGTATATTTTTTGAATTTTATTTAAAAAATCAAACCTTAATTTACTGAAATAAATTTAGGCCGGAATGGTTGCCTTTCGCGCAGAATTCATGGAAGTGTCAAAGCGTCCCGTTGTGACCGCTGATGGCAAAGCCGATCGTCCATTCTACAAAAGCCTCATGATGGCATCGATGTCCTCCGCGATTGTATGACCATCGCTGCTGCATGCATGCGTCACTTCCGAGCCAACCATCTGGATGCTAACAAATTGGCAATTGTGAGCGACAGAGGATACGACCATGGGTAAGTTTTTTTCTTTTGAGAAAACTAGCCTTGGATTACTTCATAATCCTAGGGACCACCAAAGTTTGCTGGCAATACGCTTCCTGAATTGGTACGCCTTTGAGAAGAAATGCGACATCCAGCACGCCTATTCGTCGGAAGGTGAAAAGAAGGTCGGAAAGTATAAATTGGATGGATGGATTGCCAAAGGAGCTGAGCCTTATGGAATTGAGGTCAACGGTGAGTTTTTTTTTGTAAGAACTAACCTTATAATCAATATTTTTAGGATGTGTATGGCACTCTTGCCCAATCTGCATCCCCAATGATCAACAGATAATGAAGAACGGAAAGAAGGCTGGCATCAACCGAGAATTGGACAAACAACGCATAGATTACATCCGATCGCAAGTGGGCAGAGTTGTAAGTTTTT
>LDKF01003421.1:5580-19718 GCA_001026735.1 Rotylenchulus reniformis | reverse complement strand
TTTCTCTGTTGAAAATAAAAATGGCAAAAAATATTGCAAATTTAGTGAAATTCTCCAAAGGAAAAAAGCGCTTCTTAAATTATTTGGTTGGTAAAGATTGGAAATTTTATTAACAAAATTATACAGAAATTTTTCAGAGGAATGATCATTTTTAAGGGAAAAATGAGAGATGTGCCAAAAAGTGTTCGTCGAAAAATGGGTATTCGTTTACAATTTAAAATTTGTGCTTTCTTTTTTGGCAAAATGTTTCTCGTCAATTCAAAAGCCGGAAACAGAGAGCAGAGAAGGAGAGGGAAGGCACGGAAAAGAACAGAAAAGGCGGGAAATGGCGTCTGCGTCTGCGTCCATTTTGCTTTGATTTCCTTGTTTATATTTTCGATTTTTCAATTTCGGGTAGTAAAAAATTTAGACTTTACTCTCCCCTTCCCCCTGTCAAAATGTAATATTGTTTTATAAAGAATTTTCTAAAATTTCCGAGCAATATAGAAAATATAGTACATATTTTTAATAATTAATTTATTCTATCAATTTCTCCTTTATTTAAAATGATTTTCCTCTGAAAGAATTTGAACTTGTGACCCTGTTTGCTATAAAATATAAATCGGTAATACTAGTACTAAGGTACTAACCACTAAGCTACAATCCCTAACGAACAAAAAGAATTTATTTCAAATAATACAATACAATAATAATACAATAATCAAATAATGTATTCAAATAAATGCCAGATCTGGCATTTATTTGAATAGGCCCCAGCGGGAGTCATTTTTGTCCACCCTTAAGTATTAATGGCCAATTCTTATCTTGTGCTTTATGCGAATAAATTTAATTAATTGCACATATATTTTAGATTACAGAAATTTATTGAAGTTAGGTAATCAAATTGCGCACAGAACACAAATTTGATTTTCGATCCAACAAAATCGTCAGTCAGCATTCTCAGAAGACAATGCCAAAAGCAGGGAGGCCACAACTGATATGGCCCTCTGTAGCGGACGAGCTCCAGGCGAGGTGAATTTTAATGGAATCCGGTTTTAGTAAAACCCGAAACTCCAAACTCCATCTTTTAATTTTGGAGGATAATAAAATAATATCAATTTAGCGCGAAATCTGAAAAAAAATTCGACATTCGTTTTACGGTCTAAATGTTTGAATTTATTAAAATTCATGGCGCTAGTTAAAAGACGTTAACTTTTGAAAACCCACTAAAAGGGTCCCCCTTTTCGGCAAAAATGGAAAAATTTTTTTGTTTTTTTGCAATGCTTTTGCTCAAAAAGTAGTTAAAAAGGGTAAAAAACGCAAAAAAATCTTTTTTTTTTTGGTTATCAAATTAAAAGGGTCCCCCCTGTTAAATTTTGGGTTTTCAAAAGTTAACGTCTTTTAACTAGCGCCAAATTCATTATGCCATCTGTAATCTATTTAACACCCCAGAAAACCTCCGGGTGAGGCGCGGAACTTAATAATCTGGATTTTCAAAAGTTTTTTCTTAGCTTAAACCAAATATTTTCAAGAATTGAACATAAATTTAGTGCCGAGCGACGACGTCTGCAACGGGATCGGGATGAAAGAGCTCGGAGCCGAACATCGATGAGCAGCGGCGGCAAAAAGGACACGCCGAACTCTTCCCTGGCTTCTTGCTCCTCCTCCTCAATTCGAAGCATAAAGGACGAAAAGTGCGCCAAAGAGCCGAAGATGAAAAAGGCCAGACTGAGCAGTCCGGACGAGAACAGACCCGCCGAGCCGGGGCAGAAGAACACAACGCCAAAGGGCAGAAAAACGGCGGAGGCGGACAAACTCGGCACACCGAAGCTCAAACAACCGGTGAGTTCTCTTTCAAAATTCTAAAAAACAATTTTTTAGATGGCCAAATAAGCTTTGGAAAATAAATTTCTCGATTCAAGTTCCATCTAAAAATTCATTTGCAATTTTTTTTTGCTTTTTAGATGTTTAAAAAATTTTATATATTTTTTTTACAAATTAAGAATATTTCATTTAACTGCATTTTCAATCCATCTACATCTAGTCGTGTTCTTTTCATATTTTTTTGCTTCAAAATTTATTCCATTTTCTGATTTTCGCCTTTTAGACCCTGGCCCACTTCTTCGCGCTAAGTCCCCGGAACAGTGCTCCGACTCCAATTCCGCCGAACGGAAAGCGCGCTTCCTTGCCCATCGATCTGAACGGATCCCTNGGGGGGGGGGAGGGTCGGCCTGAAATTTTACGAAGGGGGTACCTCTTTGAAGAAAACTTTTTGGAAATTTCGACCATTTTCTTTAGAAAATTGTCATTTTTTTTAAATTTTTCACCACTGATTGGCCCACACCTTACGAAGGGGGTACTCTTTTTAGGACCTTTACGAACGAGGGTATGGGGGGTCGAACCCTCCCTATTTTTTCTATGGTTAATAATTTTTTTATAAAAAAATCTTAAAAATTATTTTAAAAATCCTTTTAAAATCACTATAAATTGGTTTTCAATTGCCAATCCCCTAGAATATTTTTTAACCAGAATCCAAAAAAAAAATAAAATCAAAGGTGATGTTACCGGACAAGCACAAGGAGCAAATTAAGCGGCGGTTGGAAAGGGAAAAGCGGAAGAGACAGGAGAATGAGGAGCGGATGTGGAAGATGATGCTGAAGAAGAAGAAAAAGGAAGCGGAAGAAGAGAAGAAAAAGAAGAAGGAAGAGGAAGGAGAACCCCGGAAGAGGAAGAGCAAGGAGGTGAGATTTTTGATTTTTTTTTTCTTGTTATACACTGCACCCTGTTGGCGGTATTCCCCCATTTCTGGGGTTGCCGGTCGGGCCGTGCTAACAACCACAAGGGTTGTTCAACCACATTGGTAACTGTGGTGTGTACAGATGGTCGTACAAGTTGTCTTTCACCATTTGCTCTGCATCACCGCTCGGCTAATGGCTACTCGGTGAAGGGATGTGCTCCCCACGGGCTTGAGTATATGACTGACACAGCGGTGGGATTCGAACCCACGTCCCGGGATTTAGCGGTCCCGTGTGATAGTTTTTAGGATTTTTAGGAAATTTTATATAACTTAATCTCATATACAAAAAATTAAAATTTTTATTTGTAAAATTATTGATTGGACTCTTATTTTGTTTTAATTGTTTTGTTTTTAATAAGTTATATTTAAAGATCGGATTGAATCTATATCCATATGTGGATTTTTTATCTCTTGAAATCTTGAATTCAAAATTTATTCCAAGATCAACCTTTTAATTTTTTTGTATCCAAAAATCAGTTTTACCAAAATTTTTGTTTAACAACAACAACAACATCAGGGAACAGCTTAACACATTAAAAATATTAATTTAGACCGGCGATGAGCAGCATCGCAAGTCCAAGAAGGGTCAGGAAGTCAAACAGCATGAAAAGAGTCCGAAGAAGGAGCAACAACATCAAGGTCCGGGCCCGAAGACAGCCGGTGTTGTTCAGCAGAAAAATTTGGCATGTTGGAAGCAGCAGGCACCCCTTTCCACGGAAGAGAGGGCGGAGGCCGAGCGCAACCGGGTGCAGCGCTTCGTGGAAAGGTCCAGGAATTGTCAATTATCATACACTTGGGTTTTCATTAATTTGCGGAAATTTTAATGTAAATGGAGATTTTTACAATTTTTCGAAAAATACGAATATTATAAAATTCTAACTAACGATAAGATTTTCACCAAATAATCTGCGCGTTGGATGAAAACGCGCAGAGATTATTTGGTGAAATTTTTTCGGGGAAATTTTTTCTTTTTTTTTAATAAAAACAAAACATATTATTTTTTTATTAGATAAATTTCCTTACCAATTTTTTAATACAGATTGAAGAAGGCACTGAATGAGTTGGACAGAGAAAATTTTGCGAAACATCTGAGCTTCACAGCTGGTAAGAAATTTACATTTTTCATAAAAATTATGATTTTTCGCAGATCGATTGGACCAGGAGAGCATCCAGATGATCCAGAACCCATTTCTTCATTATTTGATCCAGAGGGAGGCTGCAAAGAAGGAGAGGGATAACAAGATGTGAATTTGGAAATGTAAAAAAATGAGTGAAAATTTTGAATTTTTAGTCGCGCAATCCCCAAGGAAGAACGTAGGGAGTTCCGACGAAACTTTGACCAAGAACACGCGACAAAACTCACGAATCCGGACTTTGATCTGTTGGCCAGTGCATTTAGGGAAGGGGTAAGTCTTTTTAAACAAATGAAAAATTCAGGTCTAATTTTCTTCGATTTTTTTCGTAATTTCTTAAATCAAATTTCTTATGTTTTTTTCAGAAATACGAAGACATGGTAGTGATCCCGGCTGAACGACGAGACCAGTTCGTCCAACTTCGTCCAGTGCTTGCGGACCAACCTGATTTGGCCCGGTATTTTGGAAGGGGTACATATCGAAAATTTTAGAAAATCTAAAAAAAATTATTTATGGCAATTTTCAGCTTTGGCCCTCACCCAATTTGTCCAAACCCATGGCCGATTCCTGAGCAAGAACCCCAGAACACGGCAAAATGCCGGTACGGTAGCCTTAATTGATTAATTTTTTTATTTGGCATTTTTATTTTGCAAAATGTAAATTTTTAGAAAGAAAATCAAAGTCACAAATCCCCACAGCAAAATTGTTGCTGTCGATGTCGGACGGTCGGGCAGGGTACGCGCAGGGAGTGGAGTGGGTGCTCAACTTGCTCGCCAACTTCTTGTCCAATGACATCAAAATAAAGCCGAAGGTCGATATTCAAAAAATAATAATAATCCTGAAATTTAACCGTTTTCAATTTTGAAAAGCACCCTATATTAAAAAATATATAATGAATTTTTGCATCAGGTTTTTGAAAATTAACCCACATTTTTGTAAATTTTTTTAAAAATCTGAAAATTTCTTCACCCCTTTTAGATTGTAATGGTTCGTCAACGGTCACTGCGCTCAAGGAGTATCCACGAGAAAGTGCAGAAGGAGCCGGATACATTGGAAAAGGCCAAAATTTTGTTGGTGGACGCTGTACCGGCGAAAAAGGAAGAAAAACAGCAAAAGGAGAGGAAGAAACGCCAAATTCGGGAGGAATCGGAGGAGAATGATGAGGAAGAGAAAGAACCTCTGAAAAATGGAGAAGAAAATGATGAGGAAGATGATGAAGAAGAAGAAATGGCCGAAACTGTCGGGGTAAGGGATTAGCAAAATCCGGAAATTGAACTGAATAATTATTTTTTATTTTGCATATTTATGGGTATTTTCTCGAGTTTCAGTATCCTATCATTTTTTAGCTCTCCGAAGCATTGGGCGAGCTGGAACAGGCCTCCGTGTTCTACGAACTCAGCGTAGAAGCCCAATTGGCGATTTTTGAACATTTCGTCCAGCGAGTCCAATCACTCCCATCCTTCCATCAATACATGGAAGAGCAGGGAATGAATGAACTAGCGGAAGCACAACAGCAGAAGAGCGGCCTGGAACAGACGGTGAGGAGGGAGGGGTAGAGGCAATTCTAGACCCGTTTATCCATGGGTTTAACTAGAAATTTTAGAGAAAACGAGAACAAATTGTGAAAACTAATCTTTTTCTTTAAATTTGTAGATCAATTTTTTGCCTAAATTAGATTTTATTGAAAAATTTCACTGTTTTTTTAATACAGACGGTCCAACCCAAAGGAGTCTCAATTTTCGATTTTTTACTCCTCTGACTTCTTAATTTTTCTTTTTAATTTTGGGTGGTATTTGGAGGCCCTAGCCCTCCTTCTCCATTAAAATCGCCAATCCAGAATATGTTTTGATCGATTTTAGATTTCCTAAATTCTCATTTTGTAGCTTTCCGAACTTCGCCAGCAATTGGCCGAATTGGAGTCCAAACAGGAAAATGTTGAGGATCTGAAATTTTTGACCCGCAAACAGAGCGCCGACCACTCCTCCAACATCAAAGCGCAAAAGGAACGGCGGACGGACATTGAGGTGGCGGAGCAGAAGTTGGCCGAGGCGAACAGACGATGCATGGTGGGATTTTTTTAAATAATTTAAAATTATTCTTAATTTTTTATTGAATTAGGGGCTTATTAGAGTTCTATTTTTAATAATCTGTAGGATTTTTTATGGTATTTTTTGAGAAAACCTAACGATTTTCGGTTGAATTTTGAATTTTAAAAAAATCTTGAATTTTTTCAGCTATTTTTTACTTTAATACAAGAATTTTTTTTAAAGATTCTAAAACTTTCCAACAAACTGCGCACCGTTCCGCTGGGTCAAGACCGTTTCCATCGTTTCTACTGGTTCTTTGCCGGTTCCCCCAATGGCCAAGTTCTGCTCATCCAACAGGAGGTGCAATTTTTAAAAATTTTTTTTCTGATTTTCCCCCCTAAAAATTCTGAATTTTTTAAGGCCTGTACCCATTCACAATGCTCGACCTCGACATCCCAGCAATTTGCTGAAATGAAACCTGCTAATAATGAGAACAACGAGCAAACAGAAGAAGAGTTCATGCAACGGCTGAAGGACAATGTGGAGGGAAGGTAGGTTTTGGAAAATTGGAAATAAAAACATTCACTAATTTTTTTTTGCCCATTAATACTGCAATATTTGTTGTTTTTTGTATTAATAATTATTTATCGATTTTTCGGGAAAATTGATGTGACGTGATCTCACGTGAAACTCATGTCAAATAAGGTGTGGTAATTTTGACGTCAGAATGCGAAACCACATCTTTTCAAACCCAATAAATACAGGAAATTGATGGGGTTTTCATTTTGTTTTCTATCCCCAAAAAATCTTGTAATTTTTGAAATTATTTATTTTTATGGTTATAGCGTGAAATTTACTTTTTTATAATTTTAGTTAATTTTTGAAAAATCCATAAGGAGAATAAATTGATCCTTTTTTTGTTTAAATTGTTTTTTATTCAATTACACTTTTTAATTTCAGAAAATCCTTAATTTTTTACCATTTTTNTTGCTGGCCCATCGGGAACTGATCGAGGCCAATCTTGTGGAGAAAGAAAAGGAGGAGGAAGAGACGGAAGAGAAGCAGACAGATGAGAAAGAGCAGGACGATGAGGGAGATGAAAAAGGGGCAGAGGGAGAAGAGACGGAGAGGAAGGGGGAATGACGAGTGAAGAAGGGAACAAAGGACAATGATCAGAAAAGAAGGGAACGGAGGACAATGATCAGAAAAGGTCCATATTTTTAAAAGAATTTTTTTATGAGATGCACATTGGATAAAATAACCTAGGATTTGAAAAAAACCTAAATAATTATTAAGATATTGGAGATGTTTTTAATGGGATAACCATAATATTTCACAGCCATTAAAGAACACTTAATTTTGGTCCATAAAAATCTGAAAAAACAAAGCTTTTTGGAATTTTGAGCGATGGAGGACACTTCATTAGAAAGACTAATTTAAAACCACGTAAATTTCCCGGATTTTTTTAAAATTTCCTTTCGTAAATTTGGATTCAGATGCCCTTTTTATGCTTTCACAATATGTTATTGCCCTAAGACCGAAAGAAAAATAGATAGCGAAAATTTTTGCCGAAATACTAAAAAACATCTTATAGCCTATAAATTTGCTGATTAGATCCAATTTAATACAACATTTTTCAGCGACGAAATGGTGAGCCCAAAGATTGCAACGACCTTGGTGAGAGGGAAAATGATGGACAGTCTTGGCCTGATTTTTTGCGTTGTGGCAATCGCCTTGGGCTCCAATTGATCTTTCTCTCACTTTTTCACACTGCCATTCTCCACTTTTGTAACACTCTCTCATCATCTTCCACCCGATCGATCAATACGATCTGATCATGTTCCCCGTCGTCTTCCATCTTCACCAATAATTCATTACAGCTCGCCACTTCCACTTGACTTCATCCTTCATCCCCCAATCTCTCTAAATATTGATCCATCCAAATTCATCATTGTATCTCCTCTTTCTGATCCAATCTCAACATTTTTGATCATCGTCCAAATTATTTTTTAAATTTTTGATCGATTTGGATTTGTCCTTCCAAATCTCCATTATTTATAACTTTGATCACTTCAGGAATGTGTTTTTTGACCCTTAACCCTCCTCCCTCTCCCAAATAAACCTGATTTTTGGTTCACCTTACTTGTAGCAACAGTTTTCCATCCCCGAGCGAAACCCTTTTATGTATTTGGACTGGGTCTCCTCCGTCTCCTCCTCCAAACGAACACGTTTTTTGCTCCTTTCACATTTTTTGCATTCACATATTGCATCTAAATATCCATTTTTGGATGGGTTCGATATCGCGCTATTTTTGGCCAAATTTTAAATTTTGCGAAAAATGCAATTTTTGCAAATATTTGATGGATATCAATTGACAATCAATTCTTTCCAATTAAAATTTGATCATATGTTCTCAAGATCGCCCCACCGATGCCAACAAATTTTGATCCGAAATTAATTTTTGAACATAAAAA
This sequence comes from Rotylenchulus reniformis, assembly GCA_001026735.1. Taxonomy (NCBI): domain Eukaryota; kingdom Metazoa; phylum Nematoda; class Chromadorea; order Rhabditida; family Hoplolaimidae; genus Rotylenchulus; species Rotylenchulus reniformis. Next base: position 11,308 of record LDKF01003421.1, on the reverse strand, counting down.
GGAAAAAATCGTTTTTTTATTTACTCATATTGATTCTATCAATTTTTATACATATTTTTTTTCATTTTTAAATAAATAATTTTTGAGGAAAAAAACAGGAATGGAACCGATAGATGCTGCTGAAGGGGAGGAGCACGTGGCCATGGCTGGTTGCTGGAGACGCTTCAGACAATGGTAGGGAAATTTTAATATTTTTAAGTAATAAATAAATAATTTAGATGATTTTTTTTTTGAAAATCCATATTCAAGATTTTCAAGATCCAATTAGAGTTATTGAAATGATAATTGGTATTTGTTGAAAATGATCTGAATTTTGCCCTCAACCCGCAGGGTCCACTGTTTCTGCGTCGTCACATTTGATCTCGAGCTGGGCCAAACCATTGAGGCAAAAAAATTTATTTTTTTATTTAAATTAAAATTCCCGAATTTCAGGTGGTCTATCCTGGTGATGCCCATTTGACAGCCCAGGTGAGTTTTAAAAATTATTATTTTTTAAATAAATATCCTTCGAAAAATTCACAAAATTAAAAAAAAACAAAAACCTTTATTTTGAATTTTTAATATTGGAAAAATTCTTTTAAAATTTAAGAAAAATTTCAATATTAGAAAAATTTATAAATTATTTTTTAAATTTTTCCCCATTCAGGAGCGTTCCGACCTCTGCTATTTAGCCTTCCCCGACTCCAACTCCTCCCCAAATGCCCAAAGGTGTTCCCCTACCATCAAAGGCCGATCAGCAGTGTCTTGGTCCAAAAATATTTTTATTAATTTTTAATTTTCCAACAAAAAAATTCAAAAAATTTCAGCCCCTCCGACTCCACCCATCATTTTCGGATACGACGGAGTGTGGCCAGCGAAGATGAGGAACCAGAGAAGAGTGAAGCGCCTTGTTTTTAGTAAATTTTACTCTTTTTAAATAAAAATCTCAGTTATTTTTTACATTTTTATTTTATTTGTCTTTATTTTTTAAATTTTGTCTCATTTTGGTTTTCTCATTATTTTTCTGATTTTTTGGCCATTCTGATCTGAATCCTAATATTTTTATAATTTTTAATACTTTTTTTTAAAATATCCTTGATCCATAAGATTTCGAATTTATATTTTTTGTGCATTTTTTATGTTTTTAAACTTATTTTTTTGCCAATTTTCAGTGCCGAAGAGTTTGAGCAGCAATTGCCCGGGCCGCTGAAGCCGGACCGTCGCTTTCTGCATGGATTTGCCTATTTTCGACGCCAACGGGACCCCCAACTGCCCAGGGGCTATTTTCAGAAGGCAAAAATTTTAATAAATTTTTTTACAAATTTTTTTTTCAGAGCATTGTCCTGCTCAGCCCTCTGCCTTTCGTGGCATTTTTCCAACGAGTACTGGATGAGGTGGCTTTGGCCTTCTTCAGCGCCGGCGAAAGTGCCATCGAAACAGGTGAAAAAATCGGGAAAATTTTAGGAAAATTCGCCAGATTCAAAAACTTACCCACCCCTCCTCTTCAGCCTGTCTGCAAATGGACCGGCATTGGCCCCAACCCCAGGCTGGCCAACCATTGGCCTTGCCCCTTCTCGGACTCCGATTCCAGTGCACCATTCCTGCTTTGGACGGCGAAATGCTGGAGGCAATAATTTTAAAAAATTATATATTTTTTAAACAATATAAATATTTAAAGAAAGCTATTGTGTGGAAAATTTTTCTTTAAAAAATTTCCCTAAAATTTTCAGATGGAGCACCTGGACCTGGCTTCGGGTCAACAATTCCTCAGCAACGGGCATCGCCATCGGCACGAGAGGAAAGTGTATTTGGATGTCAATGATGGGGGACAACGACACAGGAAGGAGGAGGAGGAGGGATTTGAGGTGAGAAAATTGGCAAAAACCTTTTTCGAATTTATTTTTTAACGGCATAGTATCCAGGGTTCGAATCCCGTTGACAATTTCCATTTCTTTAATTTTTTTTTTAATTTCCAGCTTATCGAGCTGCCTCTCAACAACAACATTGTGCATGTGGATCTGGAATCGGTGGTCCACGAGGCGAATTCACAACTTTTTCATATGTGAAAACTTTGGGAAATCAAATAATTTATTAATTAATCTTTTTTAGCGGAATAAAACGGATTTTTTCTCATCTACAGCTGATCTGGGAGCTGATCCTGCTCGGCGAGGTAGGGGATGTTAATTTTTGAAATTTTATCCATTTTTCCGAATTTTCCTTCTTTTTTTTGCAAATTTTCATTTTTTTCTGTTTTTTTATCCATTTTCATTTTTTTTCTCAGCCCCTCCTGATCCTTGCCCCCACCCCTTCCCTCTCCTCCACCCTCGTCCATTCCCTGGTCAGCCTGATAAGTCCCCTCCGCTACCATGGCGACTACCGACCCTTCTTCACCATCCACGATTCGGACTTCAATGAGCTTAGCGGGCGCCAAAATTGGTGAATTTTTTTTAATCGATAAATGCTGATTTTCTGAAATTTTCTAATTAATTTTTTGGTTTTCAGTTGCGTCAACAATTTTGTGATCGGCGCCACCAACCCATTTTTCTTCAAGGCTTTTGCTCATTGGCCACACATTCTCAAGATGGGCCCTTCCTACACTCAAAATAACAATGTGAAATTAATTCAAAAGTAGCAAAAATTATTTTTAATTTACTAAAAATCTCATAATTATATCTGTTTAATTATTTTATTTTTGGAAATTTTTTGAGCCATAAAGTGATTTTTTAATTATAATTTTTTTTTAAGTTTTTACGTCGGCAACGCAGCAGCGAGTCACGTCTGATTGCCCTGCAACAACAACATCCCGCGGCGCAATTTGTGTTGGCCCGGATCAGGAAAAGCGGGAGCGTGTTGTTGAATGGAAAGCCAGAGGAGGACGAAGATCTCCATCAGGAACAACAACGGCAACAACAGCGAATGATAAAGTAGGATTTTGGGAGGGGAATCGTGTGGCTTAGTGGTACATCCGCAAAACACAAATAGCCGAGGGTTCGAATCCCACTAGCTTCACCATTTTTTTGTGCGCTACTGATGTAGATTACCAAAAACCTTAAAATAGACCTTTTAAGAAAAAATTTTATTTGTCAAACTTCAAGGGTAAAACCATATCTGATCTTTTTTAGGAGGGGGGGGGGGGGGGGNGGGATAGGGTTTTTTAGGGCCATAAAGGTTGTGGATTCGAATCCGCTGACGGTTAGACCATTTATTGCATATTTAGGCGTCTTTCCGATCGGGACACGCTGGATCGAAGTTCGGGCGGTTTGCTGTCCACGCATCGACAATTTTTGCTGCAGGACAAATCCTTAGTGCGCAAATTGTTGCGATCGGTGATCACTGATCAGGATTTTTATTCAAAATTTTTTGTCCTTTTAGCCCAATGATTCGGCCTCCCAGTGGAACATCATCCGACGACACTTTGCGGAACTCACACAGAGTTTCATCAACCCATTGGAAAGGTCCGATTTGGATAATTTTTGTTCGATTCTGACCTATTAGCTATCTTTATGTCCGAATACTTTATTTTTTGCATTTGGAATCATTCGAATCCACATTAATTCTTAAGCCAGAATTTGGCTAATTTTTTTTATTCTTATGAATCCAAATGTTCAATCCATTCATAAATGGACAAAGGAGAGAGGAGGGGGGGGGGACTCCTCCTTGACATGTATGGTTCGAAAGTTCGATTACGGTTTACGGAACAAAATTGCCTAAAAATATGACCCAAATATCACTTTTTCCTTCTTTTTTCAGATACATTGCCACTCTGTTGCCGCTCCGTCGTCAACTGTGCCCCTTCCAGCCAGTGCCGCCCTTAAGGCCGTTCGCCCTCGAGCACTTTATGGCCTCCTTGCGGCATTATGGCCACCCCGGGGTTAAAGGCGATTGGCCAGGTGTGTGTCTAATACGTGCAAGATCTTTGTTTTTTGGTAACTATTTATCTGATCATTTCTTTCTTTCTTTCTCTTTTTTGTCTTTATTATCTGACCATTGATTTCTTTCTTTTCTATTATCTCATCCCAGTTTATCTGATCTCAAAACAATTACAGCGATCCTTCGCCGCTTGATCGCTGACCTTTGATCGTTTTTATCTGACCTTTGATCCCTTACCTCTTCACAGGTCTCTATCGCCAATTTGTGGCCCGATCGCCCAACTTTGTCGGTTGGCTCCAACAGCGACGTCGCGACATTGAACACCAACTGCGTGTCGAACATTTGGAACTGTTGTGCAGAGCGGACCTATCTCCGGCAGTGTTACGAAACAGAAATCAGGCGGGAAACCGGGGATCGAAAATTGATTTAATATTTTTGCTTTTTTATTAAAATATTTCTTTTTTTTTTAAATTTCTATTCAAAAAAATTAAACAAAATGCCAAATTGATTTTGCCGAAGGATAAATTTATAATTTTTGTCCCAAAATACAGGTCGAAATTGTGGACCTGGTGCTGAAGTTGCGAGACCGACTGGATGAGTTGGCCGCTCCAAAACAACTCCAGAACGGGGGAGGACCAACAGCAGCGAATGGCCTCATCAACAGGCATCGCAGAAGCAAACAACGTGGCCAATCGGCATCTCCGATGAAAGTGGGTTTAACCAATCATGATCAATGATCATGGATATGCCATGGCACGGTTTTAATATTAAAACCCGCTTTTTAAACTTATTTTACCCGGATTTTTTCTGTATTTTATTAGACATAAATTTTCTCATAGCTTCAAATCTTTTTTTTGTTTTGAAATTTCTCACTTTAAAAAAGATTTTTAGTAAATTTTTTAAAAAATTTCCCAATTTTTCTAGGCATCCGCAGCTGATCGCCAACGTGTACAACTTCAGCAGCAGCTCACCAAACTGTTGAGCATGGTTGATGACGAGCTGAAGAATGTTTTGTTGTCCAACTCGGAGGTCCGAAGGGTTGCCGAACAACTGAACTGACAATAAATCTCAAAATTTTCATAAACTCATTTTTTTGTAAAAATTTCCAGAAATTTCCTAGCCCTTCCTTCTCCATTCTCAACTTTTCTGTTGGATTCGATCATTTTGCTGGCATTCTCCATGTAAATATTCTTCAATTTTCTCATATTTTGCTCCAAATAATTTGCCCATTTTTTTCCCTCCGCTATCGGCGGGTCCAACTTCTCAATAAACAAATTGACTAGAAAATAAATTTCATTTTTTCGTATTTTGTACAAATTTCCAATTTTTAACACCTTTAATAAAGTACAAATTGATTTTTGTTCTTTTTTGTTAAGGTTTATAGCGAATTACAGGGTGCGCCAAAAGTCCTGTCACATAGAAAATATTAAATAACTTTTTTATTAATTGAACAAATTACAATCTGATTTAGTCAAAAGTCAAAAGATGCGTAACAAATTGGGGTACAATTACAATCATTAAGTTTCAAAATGCCCGCCCTTGGCCCTGATACAGAGACGAAGTCGTGAGGAAAAATTTTCGACGATGGCACGCAGCTCTTGGACCGGAATTTTGTCCCATTCTCTAAGAAGGGCCTGCTTGAGCGACTCCAAATTTTTGTGAGGACTAGCACAGGCCCTGGCCTCCAAAATAGCCCAGATGGAATAATCCATCGGGTTCAGATCGGGGGAATATGGGGGCCATTCTTGGGATGATATGAACCCGGGCAGATGGCCCCGGCACCAGGTCTGAACTTCGCGAGCCTTGTGGGCTGGTGCAGAATGCTGTTGGAAAATTGGTTGTTGGAGCAATCGTTATCTTTGGGGCTGAAATTCTTTAT
>LDKF01003420.1:0-22191 GCA_001026735.1 Rotylenchulus reniformis | reverse complement strand
TCGAAAATAATCCAATTCTCAAACTCGGAATGCTTGTTGATCCAAGATTCGCTTATTCAGACGAATTTCTTCTTGGATTTGAATGGGAACAACTTGAAAATGATTTAATTGCTTTTATTTTGGATGGTACTTTTAAAATTTATTAAATTTAAATATTTATTAATTTAGAAAATCGCGCAACAGATGAGAGTACAAGCGTCGAATCGGAATCAAATATAGATTTAGAAACTGATGAAAATTTGGATTTTGATGAAAATTCAATGGATATTGGTCAGTTAGTTTAATTTATTTATCTAATTAATAATATTTCTTATTCAGACATTTGGGCCGAAAGAACAAAATCACCAGCAGCTATATCAATGCATTCCACCGCATCGCAACGGGAATTACTTCATCGATAAAAGTCTATTAAATTTTGTTCAAAAAATTTTGATTTTTTAGGCGGAACTCGGCCTTTTTCGAAATAATTTGATCACAAATCGACCAACAAGAAATGACGATGTCTTTTAATTAGCTGAAAAACTAATTTTAATCAAAGCGCATCTGAAAAATGTGCGTTCACTGTCGACTGAATTGGATCCGGAAGAAAGCGCCACAGATGAGGAAAGTTAAAATGAATTTTGAAGTGTTATTTTTATCCAATTATCATTGTTAAAAAGTTGTTAAAATGAATTTATATTTTAAAATTAATTTTTCAGAATTTTTTCCCAAATATTACTCGATTTTGGCACAATCTGTTGAGAACTATTTGGTCTATCAAACCATATTAAGATCTCTTTCAAATATTCATTCTTAAATTTAATAAAAAAAATTTTATGGTCCGAATTTTTCTTCTATATCAAGAAGCCAAAATTTTCCCTTTTTCCTCCAATTTTCCTAAAGAAGAAGCCTAAAAATTGCAAAAAATTTCTTTGGCGGCTCCTAAGGGCTGCCAACTCCACATTTATTCCATGAAATTTCTCCATAAATGCAAAAAAATTGATCAATTTTCCATAAGAAAATGGTCTAAAAACGCGAAATTTTCCTCAGCGACCCTGTCGGGCCGCCGAAAAACACACCTCCCCTTCAAAAATAATTTGAATTAAAGTTCAATTTTCGATGTTTAAAATTCAAAGTGCCAAACAGGAAAATTTTTTGAGAATTTCACTGTAAAAGGTTTCCGATAGCTCTAAAAAGATTGGAGAAAATGTTTGCATTTTGATTTTTTGAGATATAATGGATGATATTTTGCTTTGAATTAATTTATGTTCAAGATTTCATGCATTCCTGAAGCTTTTTGAGAGCAAAAATTGAATTTTTTGAAATTATTATCGATNTTTTATGGTCCGAATTTTTCTTCTATATCAAGAAGCCAAAATTTTCCCTTTTTCCTCCAATTTTCCTAAAGAAGAAGCCTAAAAATTGCAAAAAATTTCTTTGGCGGCTCCTAAGGGCTGCCAACTCCACATTTATTCCATGAAATTTCTCCATAAATGCAAAAAAATTGATCAATTTTCCATAAGAAAATGGTCTAAAAACGCGAAATTTTCCTCAGCGACCCTGTCGGGCCGCCGAAAAACACACCTCCCCTTCAAAAATAATTTGAATTAAAGTTCAATTTTCGATGTTTAAAATTCAAAGTGCCAAACAGGAAAATTTTTTGAGAATTTCACTGTAAAAGGTTTCCGATAGCTCTAAAAAGATTGGAGAAAATGTTTGCATTTTGATTTTTTGAGATATAATGGATGATATTTTGCTTTGAATTAATTTATGTTCAAGATTTCATGCATTCCTGAAGCTTTTTGAGAGCAAAAATTGAATTTTTTGAAATTATTATCGATTTTTTGGCCGATTTTTGAAAAACCGGTAAAACCGGCGGTTAACCGGGGGTCAGGCCAAAACCGAAACCGAAAACCGGGAGTCCCAAAACCGGCCAAACCGAAAACCGGGGGTACCGGTTTTAAACCGGTCGCCAACAACCCTNTTTCCATAAGAAAATGGTCTAAAAACGCGAAATTTTCCTCAGCGACCCTGTCGGGCCGCCGAAAAACACACCTCCCCTTCAAAAATAATTTGAATTAAAGTTCAATTTTCGATGTTTAAAATTCAAAGTGCCAAACAGGAAAATTTTTTGAGAATTTCACTGTAAAAGGTTTCCGATAGCTCTAAAAAGATTGGAGAAAATGTTTGCATTTTGATTTTTTGAGATATAATGGATGATATTTTGCTTTGAATTAATTTATGTTCAAGATTTCATGCATTCCTGAAGCTTTTTGAGAGCAAAAATTGAATTTTTTGAAATTATTATCGATTTTTTGGCCGATTTTTGAAAAACCGGTAAAACCGGCGGTTAACCGGGGGTCAGGCCAAAACCGAAACCGAAAACCGGGAGTGCCAAAACCGGCCAAACCGAAAACCGGGGGTACCGGTTTTAAACCGGTCACCAACAACCCTAGTCAAAACTATAAAAGAAAATACATGCAGAATTGTTTGCTCTATCTTTTAGCCATTTTAGTTTTACATTTTTTTTTTTTGAAATTTTTCGGAAAACACCAATTTTTCGCAGTTTTAGAAATTATTAAAAAGTTCAAAATTTGAAAAACTCAAAATGTTAAAGATAAAGCATAAAATTCTGCATATAATTGCTTTTAAAGCTTCAAAAAAAGTTTTCGATCGTGGTGGTATTTGAATGGACGCGGTATTTCGTGGTTCGTTGGAAGCGCACACTTGCTTTTTCAATTTTTCCCCATGAATAAGTAGAAAAGAAGAAATCACCTCAATGACTTTTTCTTTTAAAGAAAGGTCGATTTGATCTTGCCCTGGTCGGCTGCAGGATATTCTTTTTTTAATTTAGACCTATCAGCTCACAGACTTATTGAATTTTTCTCGTGACAAAATCGCTCTAAAATTTTGTCGATTACCTCATAAAAAATATTTTTTTATTTAAATTTCAATTAAATATACACCCGAAAATTTTCAGAAATTTTTGAATTTTCGGGGGTGAATTTTTCTAAAAAAAAAAACCATCGATCTTTTCTGGAGCCAGGACAGCGGCCTCTTCATATTCCGAATTTTTCCTTAATTCCCGAAATTTTACTCGGGATTTCGGGATAAATACGATTCCGAAAAGTGCTTGTTTTCCTTCTATCTTCCCCCTTCCGTTGTCCTACTGGCCTCGATCGGATCTTTGTAGCATTCATCCTCCTCATCTATATTATTCCTCTTGAAACCATTAATGGCAGGTTCGGTTATAACGAAAAAAAGCTAAAGTGATCCTTTAAAAAACTCGAAAAACATCATCATCATTTTTATTACATGTTTAAAAACAGCAAGATAATTAATGTAATTAAAAATGAATCAGGAAGAACAACATTTGTCTTCATTCACGAAAATTGATGGGACTCAATTGGACAGAACATCCTTGCCCACGCAATTCAACCGTCCATTTATGGTCCATACAGTTGCCCTTCAATTCCGTCAAATTTACGTGTTCTTAAAATGGAAATGAATATGTACAAATGTTAAATTTGCGCCAATCAGGGATGTGCTCGATTCTTCGATTTTCGAATTTTGATTTTCGGCCATTTTTGGCATCGAATTTCCGATTTTCGATTTTTTGGACCTTCGAAATTTCAATTTTTCGTCAGAAATCGATCACATCCCTGGCGCCAATCACTCACTCTCTGCTTTTCCATTCTTTTCGATGAACAAGTGCCCACCATCATCATAATCGATGCCACAACCGATCACATGGTCTCTGTAGGCATTTTTGTCCCCATTTTCATTTTTGAGTTCATAAACTGGTTCAACAAATTAGAAACTGCTCATTGCCCTCATCTTCTGACTGAATCCGATCAGAAGTTCACAACTAATAATAGGTAAATAAGTAATAAAGGAACTTTTTGATCCTATTCAGAAATTATTTTCTCAGTCCACCTACATATATATAATGTGATTACAAAATTTTCTTAGAAAAAAACAGATACCAGGCGCCTTATTCTCATCTTCGGGGGTTAAATCGCTAACCCGGGTTAGTGGAACCTGGATTATGGCACCTAACCCGGGTGTTTGCTTAACCCGAAGATGATGGTAAGGCCCCAGGGGCATTTTTCTCATCTTCTGCGGGGGTTAAATCGCTAACTTGGCTTGTTGGCCTTAACCTGGGTTCGCCTAATCCAAATCCGTATGGGCCAAGCGTTAAAACGGGTTCCACTAACCCGATTAATCATGGGTTAATCCAAACCTACCTAGATTCTCATCTTCTGACGTTAGGCCGGGTTAAGAACTTAAACCGGATCAAGCTAATCCGATATTGAAGCAAGGATAAGAAATAAAAAATAATAAAATAGCTAAATTTTTATTATAATTTATTATATAAGGCTTTCGGCCTTTTTCGACCATTTTGGGCTACAAATTTGAGAATATATAGCGAAAAGGGTTGACTGTGAATAATAACTGATGAGCCCAAGAAAAAATAACTATCTCGGAGGTGCCGGATGATGCCGTCGAAAATTTTGGAGAATATTATGGAGAAAAATTTAAAAAATTGAAACTATCTTATAAAAAATTGATTTTTTAAGACTGCGCTGATCCGATAAGGCGTTATGATTTAGATAATTTTCTTGAAAGAAAAAAAGAAATTTGATCATTTTTTTTTTGCTTATTTCATTATATTAAGCGATTAAGGAAAATTTTTGAAATTTAAATTGTTCAATTTTTGGCAGAAATTCGGCATCAATTTAAAAATTCCAACATCAAAATCCCTCCCAAACCTAAAGCTATTTTTAAATTTGTTAGGCCAAAAACTCAAAAAGCAAAAAATATGCAGAAAATTATTCTCTTTTCGAAAATTTTAAAAAAATTCAAAAATTTTCACGGAAATTCGATGCTTTTGATGAAGGAAGACACGAAAAATCTACCGTTTACCCACTCTATTTTTATTTTTTTAATCTAAAAGTATATTTAAACTTTAATTATTTCTCTTTTATTTCGTTTTATATTTTATTTATTACTCTTCTTTGACTACTAAATCGTTTAATCTAGGGTTACGTTAACTCGGGTTAGCTTAACCCGGGCCAGAGATGAGAATAGGGATTAAGAGGAGTGAGGCTAACCGGGGTTAGCTTAACCCGAAGATGAGTACCTATAATGTCCCAGAAATAAAATACAAAATAAGATGAAATTCCTAGCAAGTATAAATTTATCAATATCAAATTTGTCTGTTAAAAATTATTTTGTTTTCTCAGAATTTCTTCCATCAAAATAGGGGAGGGGAGGAATTATATTAAAAGATCCGATTTTCTTGAAAGATAAATCAATCGAATTATTAATAAATTGATGAAGTCTCCTTCTTTACTAATCTTCTTGTTGGTTTATTTTCATGCGATTTTTTTCAAAAAATTTTATGTTTTAAGGGTAAATTTGTTACCGTTCGGAAATGTTAACAATTTTGATCTCATAGTCCTCGTTCCTTGTTGGGCAATGGTTCCAAAGAGCGGACAAGTCCGTAATCTCCTAAGTATGTGTTTTACGAAAAATATTTTCATAGAAAATTGTTGCCTTTTGTAGTGATCAGACAATTGTCGCCAAACTCAAGATTGCCCTCAGTTCCCTCAATATCCCAAGACTCATTGTTGGTCATATTGGCAGGCTAAATTTAAACAAAAAAAAATAAATAAAAATTCTAATACTCTTAAGAATATATTCATCAAAGAAGATCCCTAAAGCCATACTTTGTTTTTCTGCACAGCAGCAATAAAGTTGTTCTGCTGTTCAGGCAATGACTTTTGGATATCTTGAACACATTTAGCGATCTGATCCAGAGAGTTGTTTTGTTGTCCTAATAAGAAATGATGTTTGAAGGAAAATGGGAAAAAATTCAAGGTCGGCAAAGATTTCCCATAACAAAATTTAAAAATTGATCCTTGAATTAATTACAAAAAAAAATTAATTGCAATTGAAAATTGAATTAATTATATATATATGTATATATTATATAGTTTATTCAAAATTGAAAAAATCAAAAACTTCGAAAAACTGAATTTTTTAAAATTTTTAAAAGAATTTCGATAAATTAAAAAAGGCCAAAGATAGAGCATAATTTTTTCTGTTTTTTAACGACAAAGTACCAATGATAATGTTGTCTTCATCAATAGTATTAAATATTTAAAATTAATTAAAAAATTTCTTCTATATATTTGCAATAATTTTATTTTGGATATAAAATTATTTTTGTTGGGAGAGAAGGGGTAACTTAAAATTGGTATTAGGTCCGATATGGAGTTAGGCAAATTTTATTCGATTTTACATATTTTGTTTTTTAAATCTAAACTATTTTTAAAACAAGGAGCACAGCAAAATAATTTCCCATCCTCAAAGAACCGGACCAAAAATTTCTTCTCCTTGCTGCCTCTCATTCGAAAAATCTTCAATCTTTTTAAAATTTTGGCATTTTAGATATGAAAAGATCGATCAAGCAGATTGATGCAGCGATCGATCAAGAAAAGATCGAATTGATGTTCTACTATTTTGAATCGCCTTGCTCATTTGCTCTTTTTTTTATTAATTTGAATAGCCTGCACTCATTTTGTTCACTGAATTCGTTTTCATTCTTATGCTGTTTCGAGATATACATAAGAATGATGCAGCGAACCAATCCTTGACTACCGTACATGCGCTTTTAACCTCCCGGGAGAATAATTTTCAATCCATTTTTAAGGGGGGGGGGGATAAAGGAGCATATCCGTATCTCAAAACAAGAATTTCCTCATCGATAAGGATTGCATTTATATATATGGAGCAAAAACTTGGGCATTTATCTATTTGTAAATCTGATTTGTATATTTCAGATTTTTATGAAATTTGACGTAAGAATACCTTTAAATAAAATCTATTGACCTAGTATACCCAAAATTTTATTCCCATACAAAAAAATTTCTTACGAAACTCCTGCTGCCGAAAATTTGCAGCCTTTCCCAATTTGATAAAGTTGGTCAGGGTGGATATTTATAATATTTTTTGGGTCATCGAAAAATTCTGTAAATTGCAAAGATGATAGAATTCAATTTCTATTTTTGGCCAAATTTTACAAAGAAATTCAACTTGTTCCGAAAATACTCATAATAATAGTAATTTACAGTTTTTGTTAATTTTAAATCTTTTAACCATTTTTAAAACAATGGAACATAGCAAAATAATTTCCAGCCCTAAAGAACAAAAATAAACTTGAATTCCATATAAATCAGGTCCCCAGTCCCCACTCATTAATGGATCGATCAACTAATTTCATGTCATTAACGATTCATTACTTGATCCCATAAGGCGCATTTGCAGTCACAATGACCGACAAAATCACCGTGTCATTCTCCTCGTCGTACCATCCATTTTCAGGGTCCATCAGGTTCTGAATTTGCCAAAAATTTGATTAAAATCATGAAAATTCTTTCAAATCCAACTCCGAATGTGATGAACTGTGGATATCCCCAGTTGTTCGCTGTAGTTTGGAAAATATTATAGATCTGTCGTGCGCGGTCCTCCTTTCCTTCTTTCTGCGCAAGTATGCGCAGCGTAGCGAATCCGGAACAGCGCCAGTTTGGATCTTAAACGTTCGTCCGATCTTACACAAATAATTCAAAAATTTATAAAGACCTTAACCGCCCAACCCACCCTTATTGTCCGCGTTGCACTGCAAATAAAAACCCAGGTACTTTTGAGCAATTCCAACGCGGCACGTTTAAGTTTTTGGCCTTTGCCTATCTTAAATATAGGTATTTGGCTACAATTTTCAATTTTTTACAATTTTCGTCCAATCCTGGTTGCTTTTTAATCTGCTGATCCTTCAACATTGTTCAGTGTTCAGTTTTCACACATGCCATACGATACAAATTGGCATATCATAGAAAGAAACAGCAGAAAAATCACCTGCTGGATATTCATGTGTGGATATTCAGGACAATGGACAACACGGAGAAGATTCCAAAAAAGTAATGAAACGAAGAATCGGCGGAGCCGTGTCCAATGCGTCGTCCATTTACGGTGATTTGATCATCGGATTGGACATTGACCGAGGGATTGATTGGCATGAAGATGCATGCCATTATTGGCAGAATGCAAAACTTGAATGAGAGATGGAGAAATGGCCCATCTACATGTACAATGTATGATGAGCACCAATAAGAAATTGATTATATTCAGATCAAAATCAAACGAATTGCTGATGATCCAACTATATAAATTATTATTGTATTCCAGAAATAGGAAAATCACTTTTCTATTGATCAGAATATACCAATTCTTATTTTTTAGGATTATTTCCTCTTACAAAATTTATATAAAATTTTAATTTTTTCAGTTTGCGGACGACTTTGTTCAGGTCCTTATATTATTCATAATTAATGAATAAATATGAAATGAAGATGGGTTAGCAGTTAGCACATGCATTGGGTGCCATAATAAAATTTGGAGATTTCTATTTTAAATAGCAATAACTTTCTCACCATATTAAGAATGCACTGCGCGACCTCAAATTGTCCCTGCCGAGACTTATTGGAGGTTGAGATGGACAAAAGCCAACTTCAGTGCCAAGGTTGATTCGCATCCGGAATTTCGTCGAAACCAATCGGGATGGGAACCTGACAACGCCCGTGGGCAAGGCATCGATTGCCAATTGGGGACCAAAATTTTCCAATACCATTGTTCTTTTTTCCTTTTCATCTGACTCTCTTATGTCATGGGGATGGGATACTCAATAATTTTTCATCTATTATTATTATTTCCCAAAATTTCATATGTCTATCATATTTATTTTCCTTTTTTATTCCCAAACCATTTGTTCCCATTCATATTGTGATCTCATATTTGTTTTAACTTTTCTTTTTTAACTCAACAATTCCATCTCATATATACATACTTTGGTATAAAATGACTAATATATATTAACATGTAAGACCAAAAGGTCTTGATTTGTATATGGGTGGCGGACGAATAATTTTTATTTTCGCAATTTATTGAAACTTTACTACCTAATATAGTTTTGTTGGTCCATTAAATGCGTCGTCAAGATGAGGTTTGGTGCTTTTAGGCATCTGACCAGATGGTTTTTCTGTCCTAAGGTGTTTGACGTAAAAAAAACCGCCACTTACTCTAGTCAAAATAAAAGTTTTTTGTAAGATTTATTAGACCAAAAGTATAAAAAGCAAAAGTGTGCAGAATTTTATGCTCTATCTTCTTATTTTTAATTTTTCGAAATTCTGCCAAAAAACAATAATTTCAATTTCAGAGCAGGCAATTTACAATATAAGTATCAGTCCTCAATCTTCCATGTCCGGCTGTTTGTCCCCCCACTCCATTTTCTCGATGTGTACTGGCTACTGGCACCTCGGGCAGTAGCTTCGTCATTGCTCTCTCCTCCTTCTCCGCTTCTCTGTTGCCCTCTTCTTGTCCCACACACTCTCGTCGTCTTCTCTCCACTTTGAAGTAAAATCGGTTGAAATATCGGCAAGGATGCCGTCCGAATTCTAACTGCTCCCCGGTTTGTCTGTTGTCTTCAACAAATGGTTTCGAAGTCATCCTCCTCAACAACTCCGGCAGAATGTTGGGTTCTTCAAACAGTATAATTTTCACAGTGAAGGGGCAGCAAGAGGTGGCACATAAAAAGTGCTGAAATTTAGTCATTTTATATAAAAATTCTAGTTCCCTCGGCAACCCACATTAAAAAGGGTGCTAGGATAGTAAATTAATTTTTTAACGGGAAATTCCAAGGAAATTCGAAAAACTTTTGGATATATTATAGGTATTTCCTCCTTTTAGAGATTGGGTTTAACTAGATAAAAAAGTCTTAGGTCTAAACCAGTTTAACCGATTTTAGGTCAGTTTTGGGTCTAATTTTAGGGCGGTATTAATAGGATTAGCAGACATTTATGCCGCGGACATGTGCGCTGCAGACACTTGCGCCACTCAACAAATTCGACATTGGATATTTGCGCCGCCCCGAAAAATGGACACGCGCCGCCGAATAAAATAAAATAAAAAAACTTATGACCTATAAAAATCCATAATATATCTGGACCAACTATTTCGATCTCTATTCTCTAGTCGGACCCAAAAAAATAATTATTTTTGGAGTGTAGCCTACTGAGGAGTGATGATTGATAATATCCCATTTCATTTTTAATTTATTTTGAATTTTATTTATTTTATTTGGGCGGCGCAAATGTCAATTTCAGCACGGCGCAACTGTCTGATTTGTATTTGTACAACGGCGCATTTGTGCGCATATGTCCACACACAGTTAATAGCCCTTTTTAAATGAGCATACCAAAATGGGCGTTTTCCATGAAACGTGCCAAATAGATTCACTAAAGCCAGAAACTTTTTTAAGCATAGTTCTTAAATCATAAGAAAATTAATGCAGAATTTGAATTTTTAGCCTTTAGATTTTTTAAAAAGGTCGTATTTTTTAAAGAAAATTGGTGGAGAGAGGGCAAAGAAACGAGGGAAGGCTGGATAAGCTGAAGCAGACGAACATAGAAAAGCGAAAGGGAAGGAAAGAGTGTAGGGGAGGGAAGGTGGACATGGCGAAATAGGACGTTTGAGCGCGGCCGGTTGAGCGCCAGAGCTAGGAAAAGCATTATAACTCAGCTTAAACGAAATCTGAAGAAACGAATTAGGTGTAATTAGATAGATCTAAATGCTAAAAGAGTTTTGGATTGGCCAAGTAGAAAAAAAGTTATGGCCAAATTAACCCACCACATCGTACCCATGGCCAAAGATTTGGACCTTGCGAAACTTCGGCATCAAAATAAATTTTTAAAAATTATAAACGATACTTCTATTTTTTTTAAATTGATTTAAAATAGGATTTAAAAAATTTGTGAACATTTTTACATAAGTCAAGAAGAAAAAAATTCAAAAATTGATGAGTTTTGTCGAGTTTGAGACGACGAATTATTTCGAGTTGGGGTTGATCACCGATCTTTTGTTCTTTTTCCCAATTTAACGAAGAAATAAATAAAATGTATTTAATTGTTTCTTCGTTCCAAAAAAAATTCTTTAAAAAATACGACCTTTTTAAAAAATCTAAAGGCTAAAAATTAGGGTGCAGCGGGATCGGGATCCCGGCCGGGATCCCGATGTTTCGGGATCGTGATTCGGGATTGAAATCCCGAAATGGCCAATCCCGAATCCCGAAATTCAGAATTTCAATCCCGACCGGGATCCCGAATTTTTTGAAAAAATATTTTATTATATTCTTAAGAAATCGGACAGTTCCAATCTTCGTTTGAATATAACTCAACATTAAGCCAAATTACCTTTTGTATTCTAACCTTTTCTCTTCTCCTTTTTTGTTCTCTCACCACTTTTATTATGTTCTCTACCTATATTTTTTTGTTTGCCCCTTTCCCTTCCATACTATCTGATGGTATTTTGGATGAAATTGTTGACAGCGAATATGATCAGGCACCATTGGAGTGCAGTAGACATCCAACCAAGACCGGGTCCGGACCAAGAAAAAACAAGGCCTTGGTCCCGGTTCTTGGTATTTTGGACTGACCAAGAATTTTCCGGACCAAGAAATTTCTTGGTATTCTTGGTCCGGGCCCGGTCTTGAGTCTCTGCACGTTTGAGTCTCCCCATCAGCAGCATGGGTGTAATCAGGAAAAAATTTTGGGAGGGTGGTGAGGAGAATCACCCAACCCCTAGGGGGAGGGGGGTCTCCGGTGTCCCCAATAGAGGCGGCCTGAGAAAATTAAAAAAATTTTTGACTATATTTTTAAAGGAAATCGGTCATTTTTTCAAAAAAAAATTCCATAGAAAATTTTAACAAAATCCTGGTGGCACAACCAAAACCGTGAAAAATCCTATGTGAATTATCTCATTTAATAAAAAACCAATATATATAAATACCGTACTTCATGAAGTTCGTGCACGTATCACCTACTACTATAGAAAATTTTGTGAAAATACGTATCAGTTTTAAAAATACCATACTCGAGTATTACACGTATAACGTAGTCCCATCTCCCATACTAAAAACACGTAGAAAGTAAGGTACGCCAGTAGAACGGCACGCAATCCATGGAGACAGTGGAGTAGCCAGGGGGGAGGGAATTCCCCCCTCCCTGAAATTTCCAAGACCAAAAAATGAAAAGGTTCCCCCGTTAAAAAAATTTTTTTGAAAAAATTTCGAAAAATTTTTTTCACTAAAGGCAAAAATTGGTCAATTTCCTTAAGAAAATTTGATAAATCTTCAAAAAAAATTTCACCTGCGACCCCTAGCGGGGTCACCGGGGACCCCCCTTCCCTCCTTTGGAATTTTTTTTTGGCTACGCCACTGCATGGAGTTCGTGTACGTACTGCTGTACTTGGTGGATTTCTGATTAAAACACTAGAAAAGAACGTGACATAAGTAATTTTGCATCGATTTTTAAAATATTTGTTCAATTTTGGGGCAAAATTCGCATTTTTGAAAAAACCAGAACCTGGATCCAGGTCCATTTTGACCTGATTTTTTCTGGTTCTGGTCCAGAACCAGGTTTTAAAATTTGTCGATCTCTAAAAATCTAGCCAATATTATGAACAGAAATTTTATTTATTGATAGATTGTCTGCCAAAATGGTTGACAACATATTGGTCATTAAAGCAAATTTGGACAAATTGTTGGTGGGCCCCTCAGCAGAACTAGTAAATGAAGAGATGCTTGATGTAATTGATTAGAGTGGTTGAGTACATTTTTAATTTTTTGGAGATGTTTATTGATTTTGATCAATTAATTTAAATTTTTTGGCGTTTTTGAGTTTTTTTGTCAAAAATCCCGAAAAAAATTNCTACGCCACTGCATGGAGTTCGTGTACGTACTGCTGTACTTGGTGGATTTCTGATTAAAACACTAGAAAAGAACGGGACATAAGTAATTTTGCATCGATTTTTAAAATATTTGTTCAATTTTGGGGCAAAATTCGCATTTTTGAAAAAACCAGAACCTGGATCCAGGTCCATTTTGACCTGATTTTTTCTGGTTCTGGTCCAGAACCAGGTTTTAAAATTTGTCGATCTCTAAAAATCTAGCCAATATTATGAACAGAAATTTTATTTATTGATAGATTGTCTGCCAAAATGGTTGACAACATATTGGTCATTAAAGCAAATTTGGACAAATTGTTGGTGGGCCCCTCAGCAGAACTAGTAAATGAAGAGATGCTTGATGTAATTGATTAGAGTGGTTGAGTACATTTTTAATTTTTTGGAGATGTTTATTGATTTTGATCAATTAATTTAAATTTTTTGGCGTTTTTTTGTTTTTTGTCAAAAATCCCGAAAAAAATTCGGGATTTCGGGATAATCCCGATCCCGAAAAAAATTCGGGATTTCGGGATCCGGGATCGGGATTGACTTTCGGGATATTCGGGATCCGGGATCGGGATCGGGATCAACTCTGGCAAATCCCGATCCCGAAAATCGGCCGGGATCCCGATCCCGCTGCACCCTAGAATTTAGAACAATTAACGGTAAGAAATTAATTAATAATTATAAAGGTAAAAAATTAATATTTAAATACAATAAGAGCATTTATAGATTAATTTTATGAAAAATCATTTTAAATAATTGAAAATATATTTAGCATAATAATCATTCATTAATAATTACAATCAATAAATTCCTAATTAGGGTATTTTAATTTAAAAATTTATTATTGCGAACAAATTAAAATAATTATTTTAAATATAATTAAAGATTTAGAACCAGAGGCATTAAAATAACTTGTAATAATAAAGATTAGTTTCTACATCACACTTTTTGGGCTTAAATTATTTATTCCAATAATTCTTTATTCTATAAAATTAAAATAGAAAATTTTTTTTAAAAATTCAAAAAACAGAGCACAAATCACTCTATTTAATATGGTAGATATTTTTAATTAAATCATTGAAATTTATTTATAAAAATTACATATATTAAAAGCAATTGTAAAAAAAAGTAATTGATATATGACAATATTTAAAAAATCTTGAAAAAAGAAAATAAAAGCTGAAAATACGATCAATATATCAACGATCACCAGAAAATATGAAAATATAAAGAAATTTAATAAAAGAATTATGTAAAAGAAAACTTAATAAAGAAAGATGCAAAGAAAGAATTAATAATATACGATTCAAATAAAACTATTTATCGAATTACTTTTATAAAATGTTACGTCAAGGAAATATAAAATTTTGACTGAAATACGTACAACTTTGGAAGTTTGATGCCCTTTGAAAAATTATATAAATAAATAAATTTACATAAAATGATATAATAAATAAAAAATACTTAGCAAGTAAATTAGCTTGCAATACTTTTAATATAATTTATTAAAAATGAATGTTGTAACATTAAATAATTATTGCAACTAATTTTTGAACTAATACATCAATAGCAACAGTTTAGCAAAAATAAATAAATAAAATAATGAAAAAATAAGGTGCTATAATATAAATAATAAATATTTTTGATTGATTTAGTTAGAAATTTTTATTCATTAAAAATTTTTGAATTGAAGAAATAAATTTCAAGTAAAAATGACATTGAGAAGACATTGGACTACATTTACATAAATAAAAAACTTTTTTCGCACCAGAGAGTTTTCTACTAAAAAAATAATTAAATAAAATTAAAAACTATTAACTTGTAACAATAAAAATAATTTAGAAATAAATTATAATAATTTTAAAATAATTATGAATAAAAAGACAATGATTTATCAAAACTAATTAAATAACTACAAAGAAATTTTTTTTTAAAAATTTAATGAATTAAAATAATCTAAATTTTTAAAAGCTTAATAAAAATGAATGTAAATTATTTATATTAAAAAATTGAGAATTTTTTCCCTCGTCATAGTAAGTAAAATGGTGAGACTATTGAATAAATTTTTTAATTGTGTCCATAATAGTTGGGTCAATAAATAATTTATTATAATTTATTTTTTATATTTTTTTCCTTTAAAAATATGTTAAAGTCATTAAAAATGGTAATTTTATAGACATTAATTATATATAAAATAATATATAAAATATACTCTAAATTGGACATCTCTAATTGAATTTAAAAATTAACTAGTCAATTTGTTGATAAGATATGTAGTTTTTCTATTGAAACTGTAAGTGTCGAGGAATATCAGGCGCAGGAGGCGAATATTGTCATTGTAATTACGACGAGATCAAAGAAATGATGTTTAATCAAATAAAGAATTAATTATATTGATTAATATCAATATAAATCAGCTTATCTTACAAAAATATTTATTCGATGTAATTTTCAGAGAAATCATAACGGTATTAAATTTGAAAAATTTATTAAAATAAAATTGGAATATTTCTAACTCTAATAAGGATAAATGAGATAATATTGAAGTTATGAAAAGAATAAAGTTTATAAAAGCAATTAAATTAAAATTATTAAATTATATCATCTTATTATCGAATGAACAACTCCCAAGTCACTCTCAATCTAATCAACGGTAGTTCTCTAGGAAAATATTAATATTCCATTGAAAGGACAAAAGAAAAATTAAATTTAGATTTAAAAAAATGAATTTTTAAAACATCAATCATATATATGTAAAAATCTCAAATATTTTATAATAATTATACTATATAAATGATATATTATACCAAAAAAAAATAAAAATCTTGCCTAACTTCATTACTTCGAGACTAAGAAATTAATTTTCTAATAAAATAAAAATATTTTAAATAAATCTAAACACAAAATATTGTGTATTCAAAATTATATGTGTATTCGAAATTATCTTATTATGCAAAAGAATTTAATAAATAATTGAAATTATTATCTAAAATAAATAAAAACATTTTGAAAACTCCATTGAAGCCTATACCAATATAGTAGATTGATGGACTATCTTTTTCCTTAATGATTTGAAAATTTAGATTTTATATATAATCTAAATTTAGATTTTATAATATTTTTTATAATATATAAATTGGATTTTTCAGAATTTTCCGAATATTTTATTTAAGAATAGATTAATCAAAATAAAATAATATTTTGTTTAATAAGAATAATTAATATTTTATTTAGAATAGATTAATCAAAAATAACATAATATTTATTTGGTAAGAATTTATTTACAGTTGTTTAGCTTAATGCTAATCTAATATCAATGTTTTATTCTTATTATTTGCGCGAATCATTTTTAAATTACTTTTTAGTGTTTAAAATATTCCAAAAAAATTTCTTTTAAATTACAAACTCGAATCGAGTCTTCGACTATATAAGCAATATCTGCAGAACATAAATTAATTTTTTTAATTAAAAATATTATCAAGATTCATCATTATTTACTTGTGGCTCAATATTGTCAAAATAATTTTTGTAAATTAAAAATATGCTTCAAATTATTAAAATAATTTCATTCTTGTAAAAATTAATAATAATAAATGGATTTAATAATTATAAAATTAAATAAATGTAATATTTACTTCATAAAAATATTTTTATGAATTGAATTATAAGATGAATTTCACCACTCCTAAAAATCACAACAGTAAAAAAAATATTATTCCATGATATAGATAAAAATTTAGCTGATTATTTGAAAAATTAAATTATATAAATCAATACAAAAAATTTAACAGTTAAATATGTTTTAGCCCAATGGGAATGTCCGTTAAAAATGTTGACAGATTATGATTCTCGATTTAAATTAACAATTAATTGTCATAAAACATGGGACAAGTAATATGAAAATTGTAGAGTCTCGTCAAATAGAAAATGATTGTCTGTACAATGTTTTTTCTCACACTAGCTATAACTATAAGTGCAATGGATAATTATCATAGAAACAGCAAGCTGGCGCTTTTTATGTATGAAAGGATGATTTTTCATGATATTATCTTGTAGAAATAATATAACTCCTTAATTTTTATAAAAAAATAATTTAAAGCTGAATTATTCTAAATTTTACAAGCTAAATAAATTTTTTATTTAAATTTCTTTATATTTTCATATTTTCTGGTGATCGTTGATATATTGATCGTATTTTCAGCTTTTATTTTCTTTTTTCAAGATTTTTTAAATATTGTCATATATCAATTACTTTTTTTTACAATTGCTTTTAATATATGTAATTTTTATAAATAAATTTCAATGATTTAATTAAAAATATCTACCATATTAAATAGAGTGATTTGTGCTCTGTTTTTTGAATTTTTAAAAAAAATTTTCTATTTTAATTTTATAGAATAAAGAATTATTGGAATAAATAATTTAAGCCCAAAAAGTGTGATGTAGAAACTAATCTTTATTATTACAAGTTATTTTAATGCCTCTGGTTCTAAATCTTTAATTATATTTAAAATAATTATTTTAATTTGTTCGCAATAATAAATTTTTAAATTAAAATACCCTAATTAGGAATTTATTGATTGTAATTATTAATGAATGATTATTATGCTAAATATATTTTCAATTATTTAAAATGATTTTTCATAAAATTAATCTATAAATGCTCTTATTGTATTTAAATATTAATTTTTTACCTTTATAATTATTAATTAATTTCTTACCGTTAATTGTTCTAAATTCTAGGGTGCAGCGGGATCGGGATCCCGGCCGATTTTCGGGATCGGGATTTGCCAGAGTTGATCCCGATCCCGATCCCGGANACAGTAAAAAAAATATTATTCCATGATATAGATAAAAATTTAGCTGATTATTTGAAAAATTAAATTATATAAATCAATACAAAAAATTTAACAGTTAAATATGTTTTAGCCCAATGGGAATGTCCGTTAAAAATGTTGACAGATTATGATTCTCGATTTAAATTAACAATTAATTGTCATAAAACATGGGACAAGTAATATGAAAATTGTAGAGTCTCGTCAAATAGAAAATGATTGTCTGTACAATGTTTTTTCTCACACTAGCTATAACTATAAGTGCAATGGATAATTATCATAGAAACAGCAAGCTGGCGCTTTTTATGTATGAAAGGATGATTTTTCATGATATTATCTTGTAGAAATAATATAACTCCTTAATTTTTATAAAAAAATAATTTAAAGCTGAATTATTCTAAATTTTACAAGCTAAATAAATTTTTTATTTAAATATTATTATATTCTTCTGATTGATATGAATTGATGAAATCAAATTATAAAAGAATTTTCTAAACGATTGACAAAAAACATAAACTTTAATTAAACGATGTCTAAAAATTATTTTGTATATAAAATACAACGAAAAATTTAATAGATAACGGTTAAAAATAAAAAAGAGACTGATAAAAATTTATACTAAGATATATCATTTACCTATACTAAGATATTAGAGACAAAAAAGTTTTAAATGAAATTCAAAAATTCTTAATTGTAAATGAATAAGGAGTAATTTCAGAATAAAATTATTATCTACTTAAAATTTTTAGCCTAGCTTTTTTTAATTTAAAATTTTTAGCTCAATGTCGCAATTTCCATCACTCTCATGCAAATGGATAAAAGTAGGAGATCATAACTGCTGCAGATCAATTTTCCACTTAATCCGCTTACAAAAGTGAATTACCATAAATGCTGAAAT
Source organism: Rotylenchulus reniformis (assembly GCA_001026735.1). Classification (NCBI taxonomy): domain Eukaryota; kingdom Metazoa; phylum Nematoda; class Chromadorea; order Rhabditida; family Hoplolaimidae; genus Rotylenchulus; species Rotylenchulus reniformis. Next base: position 3,633 of record LDKF01003420.1, on the reverse strand, counting down.
ATTCTAAATTTTACAAGCTAAATAAATTTTTTATTTAAATATTATTTACTAAAACATATATACATAACTAGTTATTATTTTAAATTTTAATTAATTTTTATCAATTATTATATATTTGCAGATTATGGAGTGGGATAAATTCATCTAGATTATCCGAGGCTTGTTTAGCGAATTTGTTCATGACAATGAAGAACACTAATCACGATTCACGATGATCAAGAGAGACAGTTGGATAAATATATAATTTTAGCAATATAATTTTAATTTTATCGCAAAGAAGCATCTATATTTTTTATTTTAAAATAAAAGCTGTAAATGCATAAAATATTCTTATAAATTATTTTACTAATATTTAAATTTTTGAAGAATACTTTTACAATATTCGAAGATGAGAATAGAATAAAGTAACAATTTTTAAAAAATTAATTATCAAAATGTTAATTTAGTAATGCCTAGTACATTAGAGGAATCAAACGGGAAATTTTTCAGCTATTTATTGAAAAGAATCTCAGGCTGTTGACATGTGTGACGGTAACGGAGGATCTTTGACGACAATTCGTCATAAAAAGGATTTTGAAACGTTGATTGGTATTAAATATAAAATTAAAAATATATAGTTTTAACTTTCCCGATTCCAAATTGCACAAAAACAGCAAAAGATTTAAATAGATTTTTTAATGGTCATTGTTTGTTTTTTTTTAAATTTTAGTTTTGCTGTCGATTTCCCAAATTTGGATATCCATTATAAAAAATACTTCAGAATTGTTAATATCAAAAAATAATTAAATAATTCTTTTAGACAAGCAAAATGATGTCAAAATGAATCTGCACCACATTAAAAAACAGCTGACGCCAATTGTCACCGTAACGAATAGCATACATAAAGCAAAATGAATAGTTTACATTAAGCTAAAAACAATTTATTTATTAAATAATTTCTTAATTTTATTATATTGTTAACAATAAAAAATATTAGCAACTTTCTTAAGTTTTATTAAATAAATTGACAAAATTTATCCAAAAAAATTTAAAATTAAATTTTAGATTAATATAGAGAATTAAAAAATTATTTATTGCATTAAAAATAAAAAATATATTAAAAATAAATTTTATTTATCTAATATTTAAAAATGATAAATTATTTGAAATTAATCTTAGAAAAAATACCCTAATAAATTTTTTATAATATCACTAAAATATTTAAAAAGAAACATTTCTTTTATATGAAAAAGTATTTTTAATAAAATTGACTAAAATAATTTTATACACTAGAATTAATTATAAGAAATTTAAAAAAAAATCGAAAAATATGGATGTATTAAATCGAAGAAAGTATATAAAGTAAATCAAAAAGATCTTAATATACATTATTATTTAATATAATATGATGATGAAAAGAACCGTGTGGGTACAGTTAAGTTATTATCTCTATGTTGCCATATGAGAGGGATGTGTCAAATCTTAGGAGCGTTAGGAACTGTTCGCAGCGATTGGTGAGTATATTGAGCTACAGCGAATCACCATCTATGAGAAAAATTAAAATAAAAGATTGATGCTAAAAAATCTAAAAGAAAAAATCAACAATTGTTATCTTGAAAGAGCAGAGAAACTATTGAAATTATCGGCAATGGTAAAGAATCATTATCCCAAAAACAAATTTTTAAATTTTCGATGATTTTAAGAAAAAATAATTTTTCAAATTTTTTGACGTCAGCGTCAAAAAGTGACGTCAGTGACACATAAGGTTAAAATGGACGTCAGAATCGGATTCAGCGTCAAAAGTTACCCCCGGTGAAGTCGATTTTACGCTGGTGAGTAAATAATTTAAAAAATTTCTTTTTGGGATACTGGTTCTTTACAATTGCCAAATTATCATAACCATTACAGTCATCATGAGGAAATAAAAAAGTTTTATCACACGTTATACTTCAGAACTTATATAATATTTATATAAAATTAAATATAAAACGATTCGTGTTCGCCGCCAAGATGAGTGCTTCAAGCTGAAATAAAGGGAAAATCAAGATGTCATGACCATATTCAATCAAGTCAATGCTGCATGCGAAAATGCCGGATTCTCAGCGTGTTGCAAGGAACAGCTGAAGTGCCTGATACTAGTTACAGCACTACGTGATGATCTTCATGAGTTACGACATAAGTGCCTACAGATTCTGGAAGCTGCAAAGATTGAAGATGAAGCCATCACGTTGAAGAAGCTACGAGAAAAATGCCGAACATTCCTTTCAGTTCGGGCAAACGCGACGATGCTCGCACAATTCCAGGATGAAGATAATCGATGCAATTGCTTCGCATCCACATCAATAGAAGCCTGAAAGAAGAATTCTAATCGTCAGATTCAATCAAATGCAAGAACAAATGGAAGCTTAACACCCCAATTCGCAAAAACTTCATACAACTATTTTTTTTACATAAAGGGCACATGTCAACAGAATGGTAGTGGTACTTTTTTAACAGTTGTTTTAAATTAACTTGGACTTAGGAACTATATATTTATTGTAAATAAATATATGGTTTCTAACGTTGATCAACTTTATTATTTTTAAATAATATAAAATAGAAAAGTTAACCTATTTACTAAAATTTTATAGAGATATCAAATAATTTCAAACGTTAAAAATATTAAAGGTATGTGTATAAAACTAATTCAAAAACTGATAATTTATCGAAAAATAATAAAAATAATAAATAATTTTTTTCAAGAATTATCTTAAAAGACTTGATAAAGCTGAATACGGAAAAATCTGTAAATCTAAAAAATCATTCATTTTTAAATTAATAAATAAAATAAAATCATTAAAGTAATAAAATATATAACTAATAGAGAGATCAAAATATTTTACCATTAAATTAAATATGGCAAAAATTTATTAAAATAAAATATATTCTGCCCAATAAATAGATAGAAAAAATAAAAATTATCACAGAATTAAACTGTGTTAATAAATTAAAATATTTTTAAAAATTGGAATTTTGCCATTAATTATTTGCAGGAATAATCCATTTTAAATGAATCTCTGTGTTAATCAAATTGTAAAATATAATAAAAATAATGAAGTTAACAAGGATTAAATTGAAAGTTCCCTTAAAATAGATAATTAAATTTTATTATAAAATTATATACTAAATTATTTGGTATTTCATTTTGATTGGGGTTGTTTAGTCATTTATTATATTGAATTAGCATCAAGAGCGAAGGATATGCTGAGGGATACTTAAAGCATATCAGATCACATAATTAAATCTAAACGAAGTTAATTGATAAAAATAATAAAAAAGTTAACTAAAAAAAATCAAACTAACTTCGATCGGGCTGCAAAGGATTTATCGCCGTTAAATTCAATTAACAAATTTAATTCTCAGGGTTGTTCTTAATGGACTTTTGGGTGGCTATTTCCTCTGTGTCGGCTATTTGTTCTTTACTCACTCGGCCATTGTCGTATCATAGGCACATACCATGGGAAAATATATAATATAAAATTCTCTTAATAATAAAAAATAAAATTATTAAATTTTTAAAATTTAAATAAACGGTCGTTCATTCACACGTATCATTCACACGTTTATTGGTGAATGGCATCGACTGTTAAAAGATAATTCCATTATATAAGATAT
>LDKF01003419.1:2181-17610 GCA_001026735.1 Rotylenchulus reniformis | reverse complement strand
TAAAGGGGCCCCTTATTTTAGAAAAATACGGTATATTATTTAAAAAAAATACGCAAAAACAAACTAATTAAAACAACAAATATGTGTGAATTTGATTATTGGGGCTTTTTGTCGAGTTCTTTTTTCCATTCAAAAATTCTGGTACGGGTTACACCTAATAATTCGGCAATTTTTCTTTCCAATTCAAGAGTTATGTATTTGAATTGCTCTGTTTGATTTTGATATTTATGCTTGATTTTATGGAATTGCTCAACGGTTTTTTGTTTCTCCTCTGCAGTAAATTGTTCGGTTTTATTTTCTAAATAATTTTCAGATAATTAAACATAATCATGCAATTTATTATTTTACAAATATAAAAAATAATAATTAAAAAGCAAACTTCTTTTTGTTGATTTTGTAAAGTTCCATTTAGTTGAATGTGCATTTCTTCCATAATATTTCTCAGGAGTTCTTCATCTATTTTCAATTCTAAAATCTTTCTGTTTTTATTATAAAATTAATCATTTTAATCATGAAGAATTATTTCAAATCAAAAAATAATATTAAGAATTAAGATACCGAGAATAAAATATGTAGTTCAATATTTAGTCATATAAAAATAAATAAAAAAGGATCATAAATACGACAAATTATAAATAAAAAGGTCCCAGTGTCAAATCATAAAAATGTACCAAATCACAAAAATAGATATCCAACTTATAAAATCATAAATATATACCTATTTATTTTAGAAAAAGTAATAAATACCTACAACTTGCGAGATTGTTTTATAAATGAGTATTTTCAGAAGCAAAAATTTTTAGATAAAAAGAAAATTCGTATTATAAAATATTCCATGATAATAAAAATGATGAGTTATATCGATTTTTACTTTTTTGGTCAGGATCCATCTTAATTCGCCAATTGCTTATTGTACGGGAAGAAATTCCCAATATTTTTGCCAATTGATAATCCTTTAAGTGAGGGTATTGCTTTTTCAAATGTTCAAATATTTTCATCGAATTTTGCATTTTTATCCTCTGAACTATTCCTCTTTTTGACTCTGAAATAAAAATAAATTAAATTTTTATTCAAAATAAAGATTTTACCTTCTAAACCGAGTTGCTTTCTCCATTTATTTATGGTGGTATGGCAAATGCCAAAACTTTTAGCAAGTTTTTCGTCGAATTTTCGCACTGTGCCCATTGGAATGCAATTATGCCTAATGAATCGTTCCTTTATTTCAAAAAATTGTTGCACAATGGAAAGTTTTTCATGCGAATTATGACCAGCTAAATTTTATTTAATCTTTTTTAATCAGTAAATAAAATTTAAAAAATTTAATTAAGGAAATTAAATAAATAATGAACTTTATTAAAACAATTTAGTAAGTTTATTTTTCAATACAAATAATGGCTGACCTTTTTCTTTTTTATCCAACTTTTTGCGCTTCTACTACAGAATGATTTCGAGTTGGCTATCGTTTTTAAAGTCATCAACCTTTTCTACAAAAATCATAGCAGTTTTGTTCATTTGTCGCATTTCATTTTCTCCATTTCTCGAACTTTCAGAAATATCCCCGTTATGTTTTATTAATGTAGCGAAATCTGCAAATATATAAAAGCTCATATAATGACATAATGCAGGCCAGTGAATATTTTTAAATTATTCAATTTTATCAAACATTTAGCCTTTGCTCTTCACTTTCTCTGATCCCTGATCCCAAATATAGACTAACGCTGCTGGGCCCTTGCCAAGAGATCGTTCGCTTTGCTCTCTAGAGACACCTCTTTTCCCAGGGAAAAGACAAGGGGCGGCTGGGGGATGATCCCAGCTGGGGGATGATTAGATCTCGGCTGCTCTACCAACTGAGCTACACCCGCCCTTAAAGGACTCGGCTAATAGGTAGTAGAGACGTTCGAGATTCGCGGTCTCGATTCTCGAGTCGAGATTTTTCTCAGGATTTTTGGGTCTAGGTCTCGATTTTCGATCTCGGGTTTTGAGTCTCGGAAAACGAGAGTTTTTTACACTGGATATTCTGGCATTTTTAAATGAAAAGTGGGGAGGAAGTTTGAATAAGGACTAAAGAGGAAGAAACAAAAATTTTCTTAAGAAATGGGCTCAAATTTTCGAAAATTTTCTCCAATGTCCACCCATAACATAATGAAAATTCTCTGACGACCCATAGTAGGGCCGCCACAATCCATGAACCAGCAATGCAAATCAATGAATTTTCAATAAGACACACCTCAAGCCAAAAATTGGTCAATTTTCTTAAGAAAATGGCCTGAAATTTCAAAAATTTTCCCTGACAGCCCTCATGGGACCGCCGGTACAACCTATGAAAATTTTGTCATAATTGCCTTGAAAAAATTAATTTTTAAGAGAAAAGTTCAAATTTTAAAATTTTCTCCAGAAAATTCTGAAAAAAATTCCAGCGCATCTTCATGGACTTCCCAAACAGTTTTTTCTCAATAAACCTCCTCTATAATTTTATTTCAAATATTTTGCAAAAAATTTTCGTTTTGATTTTTGGTAAAAAATTGAGTCGAGTCTCGATCTCGAGTCTCGGGGTCATTTCTCGATCTCGGGGTCAAACCTCGGTCTCGGTCTTGATTCTCGAGTCTCGGAAAAATTTGACTCTCGAACATCAATAATAGGTAGATCTCTTTTGCTTCATCCCTAAGGGGGGCTCCTCACTTACGATAGTATAGTTGTTTTTAAAGATCGGTATCTTTTTAAATGGTGCTGTGTCGTTTCAGCGAAAACCACCATAATGGGCGTTTCGGCGAAAACCGCCAAAATAGAATTACTTTTCGTTAAAACTTTTTTGTTAGGCTTATTAGACAAAAAGTATAAAAGACAAAGTTGGGTAGAATTTTACGCTGATTCGAATTGTATATTTTATTTTTCGAAATTCGGCCAAAAGTTCGAAATATCCCCTAAAAAACCGTATTTTTCAGCATTTCGGGAAAATTTCAAACTTTTTGACCGAATTTCGAAAAAGAAAATATACCATTCGAATCAGCCTAAACTTCTGCACAAATTTGCCTTTTATACTTTTGTCTAACAAGTCTAACAAAAAAGTTTAAGGAAAAGTAATTCTATTTTGGCGGTTTTCGCCGAAACGACTCAGCACGTTTTTAAACATATTATTCTTGTTTGCTTTTGAGCCAAATTATATGGATTAAGCGAAAATATTATAAAAATAGGTAATAAATCGAGATGATATGTAATACTTAAGTAGAAGTTTAGCAAGTCTTTATTTTTGATGATTAATCGTACTTTCTTAAGAAAATCCGTTTAGATTTTAAGGAAATACTTTAAAAAAGTTTAGTATAATTTTTGCCAAAATTTTTTTTACCCGTTTGGTCATTTATTGACAATTCTCGATTACATTCTAATTCCTGATCATTTTCCAAAAATATTGAGGAATTATTATTATTTTCAGAAATATTCTCCAAATCTTGTTCTTTCCAAATTCTTCCAATGTTTTCGCGTAAAGATCATCATCATTTTCAGTGTGTTCATCAAATTCAATCCCTTCCCAAAATTGATCGTCTGTTTCACAATCCAAAAATGGAAAATATAGTTGATTCTTCAAATCAATGGTTTCTAAAAAATATTGGATTAATGAATAATATAATTTAATTAGGATATTTACTCCATATTTACAAAATTTCGATAGAAATTTTCGAGAAATTGATATCGTCATATCAATTTACAAATTATTGATTTTCTTTTTTTTTTGAAATGTTCTTTTATACTTTCCAAATTTAACCTATTTGACCGTATAAAAGTCGTTTTTTCCTTAATTTATATATAAATCATAATGTTGTAATTTATTAAATATTAAAAATAAGAAAAATATAATGTAATAATTAGTCTTTTTGGATAATAACATATAATCAAATCATAGCTTAAAAACTATTTTTAAAGCTTTTAATAGAAAAAATACATACCTTCTTTATCAGAAGCCTTTTATAGTGAATATCGAAAAAATAAAAAGCTGATAAATTATCATTAATAAAGATGAATTGACTAATTGAAAACTATACAATGTCAATATTCTTTGGATAAAAATAAAGGGAAAATAAATATATTTCTGTTATTTGTTGTCCATATTGTCATGTTACTTCACAAATTATTGATTTTCATAAAAATATATTATTTTATTATTAATTGGATATAACTAAAATAATTGTTAAACATTTCGGGTAGGGTCAATAATACGAATGGATTTTTTCCCTTAATATATTGACGATATAACTTTTAGGTATTTTGAACAAAATTTCGAGTTAATTAAAAATAAATTGAAATTTTATGAATTTGTCAGCTGGATATTTGCAATGTGTGGATAAATGAATATATTAAAAAAATTGTCAAAAAATATATCAAGATAGATGAAGAAGTGACCTGCATGGCTGATGAATTTTTCATATCAATTGAGTGAGCGGTCAAACAGCTATGACTTAATCTCAACGGCCTTAAAATTGGCCAAATGGCCAAAACATTGAAAAATTTGCCAAAAAAATATTATTCTTTTGGTCAATTCAAAGAAAATTGAATTCAAATCCTAGCTCTCTGGATGATCCTTCGTTTGCTATATCATTCCATATATTTATTTCTAAACAAGTTATATTTAGTTTAATGTAAATTATAGAATTTATGCTCCATCTCTTGATTTTTAGCCTTTTTGATATTTTCAAAGAATTTCGATTTTTTCGCGTTGATTAAAGACTAGAAGTTAGAGCACCAAAATTTGCACAACTTTGTTGTTAAGCTTTTGGACTAGAAAGCTTAAAATCTTTGACTAGATTGACTAAAGTGGCGGTTTTTTTAACATCTTATCGTCATAGATCATATTTCCATTATAATGGTACTATGACATTCAACCTATAAAATAAAACTTTATTTCACACAATTAAAGAACTTAACATAAATTATCGTTAAAGCATATTAAAATAAACAAAGGTATAATTATTATTTTTTAAATGATTATTTTCCTAAAATATAATTAATTATAGAACTACAGTATTATGGATTCAAATTTTTATTAATTTGAACTTGATCAGTTATATTTAAGAAAATTTCTGCAAAAATGATTGATATATTTTATTTTTGGGTTGAATTTATCCATTTGATCTTATGATAATAATAATAATGAATCCTTCAAAGAAATAATATTACCTATATAGGTATTATAGAAAGAGATGGATATAACATATTATAGGGAGGTGATATTGTGTTTTGTATTAGAGAGGGAGTGATATGTATTTTGTATCATAGGTGGGTGAAATTATGTATATATAAGAAGGTAAAGAAAAATAAACGAATATTCTCTATTAAGCTTAGGAAATAAAATATATATAAAATAAGAACAGAAAAAAATGGCAAACTGATGAGACCCTTTGAATAGTGTTAGAAAAGTTTTTGAAACTATTTTCCTTTATCTCTCACATTTTCTTTCGATCTTTTCCTCAAAATACCAAATAAGTAATACACCAATTCTTCTATCCTTCATTTCTAAGTATTCGTGTCGATAAATTTTCTTTTTTTAACTCGTTTGGCATGGATATATTTCTGTCTTATATTTGGTGACAGAGTAGGGGGTTCCGATGGATAGTACTCCAAATTTAAAAATCAAATTTTTCCAGCAGGAGTCTCATGGGTCGGCCCTTTTCTAAAGATAAATTTTTGCCATTAAAGGGTGTCGCTGGGATTTCGCCAGATTTTTTTTTGAAAATTTAATACATTTAAGAAAACCAATGATCTCTTTCGATTTCTCGTGTTTTTCCCTCCTAACTTTAAATATGAAATTGCTTTAATCACAATTGCAAGCTTTGAAAAATAAATGTGGTAATCAAGGTTTTATCACAATCAGAAAAGTCTAAAATCAATAAATATTTTCAATTATTAGTTCTCTTTTGCCTAAACAAGAAACTTAAAATTATTATAAATAATCGTTATTAAATTTATAATTGAATATAAAAAATCATCTATTAAATAATAATTTTCACTTCTTAACTTATTATGAAAATCCAAAAGTTGTTGCTATGAGAATTGTGTTATGAAACAATTGGTTGGAAATTTAGAAATTGAAATTTTTTGTGTTGATTTTTTAAATCGTCAGCTATAATATCGCTATGAATTCGTATTGTATTATTATTATGCTAATCACATTAACGGTTGTGGTTGCTTCGTCTACCAAGGATGATAAATCCATGAAAGGTTGAGTTTTGCAAAATTTTCACAAAAAATTTACTTCTTGTATCATTATTTGAAATTGAAAAATTTTATGCGCCTTTTGGTTCTTCCCTTAGAAATATGGATTAATTGTCAATGTATTAATTAAAGATCAATGTTAATTCCATTTATTCAGGTAATCAATCAAAGCCCAATATCCGCCATCGGTCCAACAGATCAAATGTTGGCGATGGATCAAGCTTGACCAAGCGCATTTTGACCGGGACACTATTGGCTTCTTCGCTACTTTTTGGCGGTGTTGGAGCAGCACGACCAGATCCGTCGATTGGTTACCAACCAGCTCCTGCTACAACAAACTTTATGGTCCCGGAAGTTCCGGCAATGTCTCCGGCGGAATATGAAGTGAATTTTGTTTAAATTTAAAAGGATAAATAATTGGAGTAAAGAAAAACACAGAGTTTATTTTCCACATTTACGGAAGTATTTATAAATTAGGTAATGAATTCATGAAGTTCTACACTTAGTTTATGGTAATAATTCCCTCATGAAGTTAGGTAATAGTTTAGACAATTCTCCTTTTTTTAGTAAAAAAAATAAAAAATTTAACGCGTTGTAAAATCTTTTAAGGGATTTTCATAGGCGTAGAAACTAGGTGAATCTTGTTATCAAACATGGGTTTCTCATGAGGTTATCGGTAATTTTAATGCATTTGGATTCAACGCCCATGAAAATCCATCAAAAAACGATTTTCAAGTGTTTTGAAAAAAAATTTTATTCAAAAAAGCAGAGGTCACCTAGACTATCAATTTATGAATTACTTGGTATGGTCTTTCTGAGTTCTAGCTACAGTTCAAGATTTTTAAGGTATGTTTTTTTTCAAATGATTTTAATTCTTTTTAGCAATGGCTTCATATGGATTGCATCTACACTCAACATGAGCACGATAAGAATGCTTCAGCTCCTACGCCGGCACCGAAATCAATGAAAAAGCACAAAGGCAAAAAGAATGCGCCACCGCCGAAAAAATGATTTATTGCAAATTTGGATTGATTGGAAACTTATTAGGGGAGACTTTTTCACAAAGTTTCATGCGAGATTACATTGAAAAATTAAAAAAAACAAAGACATCAATGCCAAAAAAATAAAGTTTTGGTCGCTTAACTTTTTAGTAATTTGGTTGGATTTTGGCATCGACTATAAATATCAAATCGGAGATATTTTTAGAGATATGTAATTTTTTAATTTTATAAGATTGATTTTCCATGAAATAACTAATTCCTTATCTTTAAAATTCATTGCTAAATGGAAACCTTGAATTTATAATATTATTTCGGTTCTTTCTCCAATTTTTCAACAATTTGGGTTTTTTCTCAAAAAATATTATTTTCTATTTATTTCATATTGAAATTACTCTATTTCAGATAAATATTTATGTAATGCTGAATGTCTTACAAGTATTTAATTGGTTTAATTTAAATTAAATATTGTTGTAAAAACTTTTTAGTTGTAAATTGTTTTGAATCGAATTTAAAGATCAATTTTCCTGATATTTAATTTTTTTATTGGTTTTTTAATTGATAATCAAATAGGTTCTGCTGCTATAACATAATTTGCTTTAACCATTTATTATATCTGCTAGCTAAGAACAGAGAAGAATTAAGACAATTAACTGATTCAGAATACCACCTCTTTTTATCCGAGATTGATCTAACTTTCTTCAAGGTCTAAAAATCTTTTTTATACTTTTGATCGTTTAATGTAAAAAATAAAAAATTATTTTCCTAAAATTTTGGTATTCATAAGTCATAAAATTGCAATATAAATGATTTTATTAAATTTTTTCCATTTTTCTCATTAATTACCCAAAAAACTTGAGGAAGTTAAATTAAATACGTTATTTTTAGCAGAATAATATTTTTTCTTTTGTTTTTAAAAATATAACCTGAAGTAAAATTATTATCATTTTTCTAGTTCCTCGATAGTTCCTCGATAGCCCTGATGTTTATTTTTCATTTGTGTTTCTACAATAAGTCTGTCAAACATCTATAAGAAGAGGTTTATTAATTTAGGGAGAATAATTAATCTTCCAAGTTTTTATTTTTAAGTCTATCTACATAGGAGACATCTTATTTTGGAGAAAATAAGATGGAGTGTTTCCCTCGGTCTTAAATCGTTAAAAATGGCCAAACGGGGTATTAAAAAAGAAGCTATATGGCCAATATGGCCAAAAATTTTTATAAGACTTATAAAGCCTTAGTAAAAAAAACAAAATATTGCCGAATTTTATGCTCTATAAATTTGTATTATATTTTTTTCTAAATCGGCCAATTTGAAATTTATTGATTAATACTGAAAAATAGTTTTTTTTATAGAATATTTGTAACTTTTTGGCCGAATTTCGAAAAAATAAAGCATAAAAAATAAAACATAGATAGAGCATAAAATTCTGCACAATAAATTTTAATCATTTTGCCTAGTAAGTCTTATAAAAGTTTTTGGCCAGACTGACGATTGGCCACTTTTTAACGATCCCCCCTCCCGCCAATCTTCACGATCAAATAAATAACATTTAATTTTTTTGAAATAACAATGTAATTATATATATTTCCTGATTTTTACTTTTTATATATATTTTTTGTCATTTTGTGCCTATTTTCGTTTATGTAATTTACAAGTCTTAATAGCTTAATACCAATAAAATCTATTTTTTCTTTCAACGAATTATTTAGAACTATTTTTTACTTTTTTACATTTTGAAAATGTCTTTATCCAGATTTGTATGTCTTTTTGGCGATTTCTGGTTCTTATTTTGTCCCCTATTTCAAGCGCCTATTTTGATAATTTTCATTCCTTACTAATAACTATATTTTTCTCTGTTTTTCTTATATATCTTTTAATTTTGATTTCACAAAAATATATCAGCTAAAAGATCACTAAAAGTGTTGATAATTTAGTAAAAATAAATGGCCTATACATGTACATATCCTCAAAATTTCTTATGAGCGTTTAAAACAAAATTTTGTAAATATGTAGGTGTACCAAATTAAAATTTGCAATGAACTGTTAATAATAAATAAATTTGTTAAGGAAAATACTGCAAATAGATTTTATGATATTTTAAATGAACTTTAATATTTAATAGTCGTACAATAAATTATCAAACCGGAAATTCGCACATATAATTGAAAATTAGACTAATTTTATTACTTATTTCCGTCCAAATTGTACTTGGATTAAATAAACTTTTCTCATAATAATACACTATTTAAAGCTGAATTTCTATATCTTCGCATTAATATATTATATTAATTCACATTTTACGAACGCTACAAAACATATAAACTAAAAAGATCATTTCTACTTATGAATATATTAAATAAAATAATAATACTTACAAAATATTATTTTACTCTAGGATTTCAAAAACTGATTTTTCTAGAATTATGATCAAAAAACTGATTATATTTTTTGAGAATTTGCAATGATGAAACATTATTTAAGATTTTTTTTTTGCAAAATGCTTGAAATTTTTTATTTTAAATCAATTTTTCCATTTGATCTATAATTAGAAATCCAATTCTATCAAAAATGAAAAATATGGAATAATATTTTGTATCATTTTATTTATTAAATAGGGAGAAAATATTTTGTATTTTGTTTTATATAGGGAGGTGATATTTGTATTATGTATTTATAGGTGGGATATTTAACGTATAGGTATATAGAGGGAAGTGCCAAAAAATAATCGAGCATTTTATATTCAGATCCACTTCTGTTCGAAAACCATTTAATCCCTTCAAAGATGCAAAATAGTTAACAGATAATAACGATTTTAGATAATATTCCATCAAAAAATGCACTTTTTGAACTTCACTTTTGTTGTCTTTGCCATTCTGTTCATGGTAATGGATTTGAATCAAACTTCTGGCGCCAAAATTGATTCTGAAGAATTGATCAAAGACCAGGGATTTCAATGCACTCCTTGTCCGTGTTCCTGTCTGAAACATTCCAGAGCTGTCCAGAAAGAACATCGTCGTCATCGTCGAGCGGACTCCACGGGCTGGTGCTACAATCTGTTCCGCGCAATCTTTTGCTGTGATGGATGCTATGGCCCTGATGAAGATAAATAATTTTTTTGAATTCCTAAAACCGTTCTTTGGATTTCTAGCATTCTTTTTTAACTGATTTGTACTTCTCCTTTGAAATATGACATTTTGAGGTATTTTCTTTGACATTTCTAATTAAAATTCTATGACTTTTTTTGTTTTTTTATTGGGCATTTTTCGACCTTTCATTGTTCCTTTTTTTCTAATGCCTTTTTACAATAAATAATTCGGTATATATATACCGTATTTTCTTTATTAACCTCTTCCTGCAATTAGTCCACTTCCTTTAATAGATCGAAAAGGGACGTTTGAGCGCGGTCGTTTGAGCGCCGCTGTTTGAGCACAGCCGTTTGAGCGCCAGCCGGTTGAGATCCGGCCGTTTGAGATCTGGTCGTTTGAGCGCCCAGCTAAAAATGGACGTTTGAGCGCGGGCTCGTTTTTTATGAGAAAAACTAAAATCAGCGCAGAAAAACTTGAGAATTCCAAATTTTTATTTCATCGATTTTATGACGCGAATGAATGCTTTGTTAAAACAGGTTGTTGTTTGATTTCTTTTTCCTTTATTCACCCACTTTTCCAACTTGCTTCATAAATTTGATATCTCGGTACTTTTTCACTTTACTCCCCCTGAATTTTTTTTCATTTTTTTATATGTTTTTCTGTTTAAATTAAACAATTTTAGAAGTGATCTGGGGGTTTTCACATGTGCTTAGCTCGAATCTGGCGTTAGATTTGTCGTATGATTTCATCAAATCTATGATTTTGTCATCTTTATTCTCTTTGTTTCAATTTCGGTGACAGTAGNGGGGGGGGGGTAAAGTGAAAAAGTACCGATATCTCAAAGTGCACTTTTTAAAAAGTTGAAAATTTAATTTTTTGAATATTTTACCGAAAATTTTTCAGTATATTGTGGAATGCCAGCAGTTCCTATAGAGGTCGCCGGAGAAAATTTTGAAAATTTATACGAAATTGACAGAGGGCATTTATGAAAAAAATTTCGACTTGGCGTTTCGGGAGGGTGGCTTCAACCCCTGCTTCCCTCGTTACGACCCTGATTGCCATACTCGCACTTGATTCACAGGATTGGATTTATGAGCTGGATCCTTTGCTCAAATGATTGGATTTTTAAAAATTTTCATCATTATACTGGTCGGATTCGAGTTGACGGAACACGAATGTTGGCCCCTTTCCCTCCCGAACTTTGGAGTGTAATATGTAACCACCACCAAAGGCGAGACGTTACTGAGACGCCAGCACACGATTTTCAATTCGATCCGGAATTAACGCCCTATCAATAATGAAAATCCCCGGTCACCAATATCCAACCGATTATTAATTTCCTCACAGGCATCTCCTATAATCTATAATTATCAATGGATCAAAAAAAATTTAAATTAGTTTTTTGTTATCAGAAAATTTTCACAATTATACGGTAAAACAATGTCTTATCCGATCGTTTTATTTTCCACAAAAAAGTAGATATTTCATAAAAAAAATGAGCCGGCGCACAAACGTCCATTTTTAGCTGGGCGCTCAAACGGCCGCGCTCAACCGGCTGGCGCCCAAACGACCCCTACCGTAATTTATTTTTTTTTAAATAAAATGCTATTTTTTTGCCTTTTATGAAGAAATTAACCCTATGAAAAAAATTTTTGACTTGCATCTATGATTATATATCAATCACCGATCTTCATTCAGAAATGAGATCAAAAAACAGTGTCCCCTCTACGGTTGATTTTGAAAAATACCCCAGGGATCCTATGAAAAAACGTTACACAATATCAACTACACTCATTGCCATTGGGAAGCGATCAGCCCGTTTAAAAAAGCTATACCCTGAAGCGAACATGCGAATGTTCTCTCTTTTTTTGCATGCTATTTTCACTTTTCTCTGTACTTTACGGTAATCATTGCTGACAAAAAATGGGTAAGTAAAGAAATGCTGCAATAGGAAATGATAAAAGATATTATATTAGTTTCAATATATAGATCATTTTTTTAAAAATATGAGTTTTAGAACTTTTTTGTGGTAGTGAGTATAAAACTTTTTTGTAATTTTTATTTATCACTTGGTTTTGTTTAGGATAGATTTATGCCTATTCTTTCACTTGTTTTTATTTTTATGACATTTTATTGTATTATAAAGTTTACTGCCATTTTTTGACATATGGTAATTTTTTTCTAATGCTTCTCTCGATAAAAAGTTAAACCATCCTTATAGTTAAAAATATCTCTTTTCCAATATCTATTTTTAACAGTGATTCTTAGTTAAATTTGCTTAATGGAATTAAATGCCTATAATCCCGGATAATAAAACTCGAAAAATTTCTGCAAAATCGAATTTATCCATAATTTCTTTGAAGGACCTTTTCTCATCACGGTGAATATTTCGAAATGATTTTATGAAAAATAGAAAATTTAAACCAACTAAGAAAATCATCTATAAATGAATTTTATAGAATTATAAATCTAGTTTTTAATCATTTTATCATTTTTCCGTAAACAATCGTTCTTTTGAATTCACGCGAAAGTTTGTGTAATGGTATCCTTATCCTTGAAATATTATTTACAAGAGTTTACTTTTTTAAATTATTATTTATCCAAAAGCGGGGTGAACAACACTCCTTTTCTTTAATTTTATATAATATAATTTATTTAAAACTTTTACATTTTTTTTAATTCTATAATTTTGCTTCCGAATTAAATTGCAATTTATTTGTCAACGACTTCTTCAGAATCAGAATTTTTTCATTAATATTTTTAATTAGCACCAAAATATAAAATTTTTATTGATTTCTATGTTTTTTATTTCAACCATTAATTATAAAATCTCTAAAAAATAAATAATACATTCAAGCACGCATTTCCGGCAATAAATTTCAGGCATTACATATAATTACTCCCTAATAATACTTATATTTTCAATGCATTGATTATTTTTATTTAATATTATTGCTGATTAATAACTAATAAATTTTGATTTACTAAGTAATAGCAATCTGAATATTTATTTTACAAAAAAATATGAGGGTGCCGAATTATTCAAAGAAAATTTCTAAATTTATTTATTTTAGAATAGTAAAATGGAACTTTTGTCATTTTTGATAATGACAACCCTTCCTTATTTTATTTTAGGAGCCTTCGGTACTGTCGACAGAAAACACAAAATTTTGCCTGAAAAGGAATATAAAATTGTTGCAATTTTTGGACACTTTTGTAAGTTTGATTTTTTATTTCGAAATTTTCGCTTTTTATTGGAAAATTTTAACTTTTTTATATATTTAAAAAATTTATACAGAAGAAATTTCGTTTTTAAAGGTAAAATATTTTAAATAATCCCGGAATATTCATTTAATAATTTAAATATGATTCTTTAATTTATTCAACTAAATATTTTTTTCCATTAATTTTTGTTTTTTTTAAATTCATCTATTTTTATTCAATAAATCATAAATTTAAAGCATATTAAAATTTTTCCATTTTTTCCAATTTAAAATCCTTTTGTTATAAACTACGTAGGTGTAAACTAAGTTCTGGGCCCTCCCATTAGTAGCATTTAAAAAAATCATAACTTTGGGAAATTTTAATCAATATTCATGAACTTTTTTTTTTATTTTTTAGAACTAAGCTTCTTCTTCAATTTAGAATAAGAAAATCAATTTTAATCTATAATAAAAATTTATGAATTTTATCATAAATACCTATACCCAAAAATTTATATTCGACTATAATTTTATATGAGCTCTAACCGAATATTCCATCGAGATGAAAATCCAAATTCTGCGGAAAATGATACTATATAGCACTATCTCTTATGGCGAAATAATAGAAAATTTTTAGAAAATTCAACTAAGGTTAATTTGAGTTCGCCAAAAAGAACCCAAATTAGGGCATTTTTTTTATTTTCTTGGGCCAAAATTAGAATCTCAGCTATGATACATTTTCAAATGACTAAACATTTTAATTCAATAATTTGGTGTTCTATTATGTTGAATAAGTCAAAATTCGATTATCCTAACGGTGCTATGTCATTAGTAAAAAACCGCCATAATGGGCGTTACTAAAAAAACCGCCATAATCCAGTAGGTTCTTCAAAAACTTTTTTGTAAGATTTGTTAGACCTAGACTTCCAGCGACAATGTTGTGCAGAATTTTATGCTCTATCTGCTGGTATTTTTAGTTTTTCGAATTTCGAACCAAAATGTCGAAATATCCCCCTAAAAACCCTATTTTTCGATATTTCAGGAAAATTTCGAACTTTTTGGCCGAATTTCGAAAAAATAAAGATACCAGTCGATAGATCCTAAAATTCTGCACAACATTGTCGCTGGAAGTTTAGGTCTAACAAGTCTAACAAAAAAGTTTTTTGGGGAACATACTGGATTATGGCGGTTTTTTAGTAATGACTAGGGCGCGAACTTTTAGGGAATTCCCTATTTTTAAAAACAGGGAATCGTAGGGAAACGCTCAGAAACGCGTTTTTAGACATATTTAAACGTATTTTGATGAACTTTTTTTCCCTATTTCCCTATTTCTATAAGCGCGGCTAAATTTTTCCCTATTTCGCCATTTTTTCCCTATTTTCTCCCTATTTTGCCCATTTTTTAAAAAATTCTTCACAAAAATGCAATAAAAACCGAAAATTTTAGATTTTTTGGAAAAAAATTTTAGTTTTTTCCGAAAAATTTTTGGAAAATTTTTAGTTTTTCCCAAAATTTTGGGATAATTTTTAGTTTTTTATTCAAATTTTTTCGCAATTTTTTTTAAAAAATTTCGAATTTTTTTTTAAATATTTTTTTATGAATCTTCAATTTTTCTAATGAAAACATCTCAAGATATGGTTAAATTGGTTCTAAAAAGGCTTAATATTCTTTTTAAACAAAATTTTTGAATTTTTAGGTCATATTTTGGGAAAAAAAATTCCCAATTTTTGCCTATTTTCGCTAGATAGCTCCCTATTTTCTCCCTATTTGGGCCCTTTTTTGCTCCCTAATAGGTCCCTATTTTTGCTTAGGGGAATTCCCTAAAAGTTCGCGCCCTAGTAATGACCCAGCACCATCCTAACTTGTTTTTAAAATTTTTACTAAGGAATGCTTTTTGGGGGAATTGGCCCAAAATCGACCTTTCAAAAGAGCCC
>LDKF01003417.1:1149-15765 GCA_001026735.1 Rotylenchulus reniformis | reverse complement strand
CATTCGATATTCGAATATCATACTATAAATCAAGCAAATAAAATGCTATTAGTCGGGAAATTTAAGCTATAAATAGGTAAACTATGTATGTATGATATGGAGCAGGAAAAATTAAAAGAGTGGCATTAAATTTATTGGGTTTTAGTTGAAAGCAACTAGTGTAAAAAAAATCAGTATTTGAAGGACGATGGGTAATACGATGCCCAAAAAGTGAGTTTTTATAGCCTTTAATGGGAATCATTTTTAGTAAATGTGGAAAATTAGATTGAACAGTATGTTTTGTAAATTTCAATGCTTCGAACTATTATACTCGAATGACGGGAAAAATATTGGAGAAAATTTAAACTACGTCTTGAAACCAAAGCTTGTGGAAAAATAGCATTAGAAAAAGAGAGGAAACGATAATAAAATATTATTAACAGAACAAAATAAATTTAAAAACTGGGATATTTTTGGCAATGAGTTTACCTCGATAGTTGCCTTCTGGACAACTTTGCTGATGTTGAGCCCCTCCCGGGTGATTCCGCCGAAGTTGGCACTGTAACTGAACGCCTCCGGCATGCCAAGGTTCTTCAACGGCTCGTTCAGATCGAGCGTGGACTCCAGCTTGAATTTGGGCAGCACAACCTGGATTTGAGAGGGGGATGGTTTTATAGATTAACAAATTTGGTGGATTATATCCATGATTCAGGAATAAATACTCTATGAATACGCAGGAAATCGAATTTTCAATATAATGTGCTCCTTATTATATACTTGTTATAAAGTTTAAAAACAATACATTGATATAAAACAATGTTATTAATAGGCCTTGGTAATGTTCCTATAAGGAATATTGTTCATAATGGTCATATATCCAATTTACAGAGTACATATGGGAGAATTATCGTGTCTCAACTAATCATGGTACCAGGATTAGAAATATGACAATAGTCTGATTGCTTACATCCACTTTCCGCTTGTAACGCTTCTGCATCAACTGCAACAGGGAAGCACCGGTCATGTTGGCCAACACTTGGCCAAGTCCGAAAGGCCTCTTTGGCAACACCAGGAACATGAACATGTCCTCGCCCACATAGGGCATGCCCAACAGTTGGAGCTTAACCCGGTTTCGGTAGCATAAATTCAAAAAAAAGTTATAAAAAAGTTATTTAAAAATTATAAGATTCTTAGTTATCTGCTGATGGATTTTTGAGTATAATTAAATAGCAAGACCGCCATTATGTTTTTACATTTTTAAAATTTTATATAAATAATCATCGTAAAAAATATTACAAGCCCCTGCATTTAAAGCTCCCCTCAAATAGTCCCCCTGTGAATCGGGTTGAAAAAATATCCCTCCAGCAGGAGTTCTAATAAGTTTTTACGGTAATTTATGTTTGCAATACTGACGATATTAAGTGGACTCCAATTTCAAACTAACGAGAATAATTACTAAAATTTTATTTAATAGGACATCTATTTGCATTCACCTGATAATCCTCGTGGTAGATGAAGTTGGCCATTTTGTGCATCATGTCCAGCTGGAAGTATTTAAGACTTTGGTAACGAAAGGCCAAATCATCAATTAGGCATTTATTTGATATTATTTATGAAGTGATAGATCAAACCAAAACTATAAGAACCAATGGGTGCAAAAGAGTGTACTTTTTTATTTTCAAAAATGGGTATAATTTTGTATTTTATGTAAGATTTGTGTGACCGATACACCTCTTTGAAATTGTTGGCCGAAGTGTAAAATGGTTGCTTCTCGGTGGCATTGACATCGAATTTGTAGGCCCAGCTGCCCTTGAAGTAGATGGCATTCACAAGCAACAAGCTGTAAAGAAGTAGTTTTGCTACAGTATCCTCCTTAATCGGGTACCATGCTAGGACAGAATTTATAGATTTGATATTAGAGTTCAAACAGTGCGTAGCAGGGTACTGGCACTATAGTAATTTATCTATTGTTTTTTGCTTATCAATGTTAAAATCAGTGTGGTACTTGTTCAGTATTTTTATTACAGAGTGCTGTGCACTGGTACTCCTCGATTATTGTACTGTGTACTGATACTGATTTTCTCAAAATTTTGAATTCTATTTGTATATGTACATAATAGTCTAAATAGGAAATTTGAAAGTGTACATATGTGGGTAGTGAGCAAAGTTGTGCACTCATGTAAAAATATATTAGTAATAATAATAAATAATATACTTGTACCGAATTTAATGTTATTATGTTTATAAAATATTAATTGTGTTTATTTTAATATAATATTTGTACCATGTCCGAGCATCCAACATGTCTGGCTTGACCAGATCACTGATATTGTCATGCGTGGCCTGCTGCACAAATTCGTTGATTTTCTCTAAAAAGTAAAATGACTAACTGATCGGATTGAATCCGGTTCAATGCCACCCTACTTTATTATAATTATGAATTAAGGTGCTGTTTTTTTTGTTCCTCGCTTTATTTTCTAGTTCTGATCTTTACTTTTCCTCGCTCTGACCTTGGCAGTCTCCACCTTCTGTCCAAAATCCACCGATTCGAACTGGCCCCCGTAATGGTTGTCAATGGCCTTCTTGAACTTGTCCAAAAGTTCGAATCCGTTCTTCACGTACACTTTGTTGGCCACTTGCAATGTATTCTTGCGTGCACCGCTGGACATTTCCAACATATGATCACCCTCACCGTAATAGGGCATCCCCAAAGTATGAAATGCCGGAAATGCCGCAGTGTAATAAGACGCCTCCGGTGTACCATAACCGTAACGAGGAGTCTCCCCTGTTCGATCTCCTGTACCGTAATGGGGCATATCCAATGTACGATATGCCTCACCGTTGTTGGGCGTCTCCATTGCATGATCTTGTACATACACGTTCTTGTTCTCGCCAGTGTTCAATGACTTCAGAAATTTACCAAAATGCGCGTGCAATTTGGATTCCGAGTGACCTTAATTGAGAAATGCATTTTTCGCAACCAGATAATGGGCTTTTTAAGGATAGCTAATCATTAAATCATTAAAGACTATACCTTCATAAAATCAATCAAATTCTTGTGAAAATTTTGAAATAAAAAACCCAAGTTTTATCCCCCGAGCATTATTTTTTAAAATAAATTCAGCCTTAAGTACTCTGAAAATCTGCAAAAAAATTCAGCTCCCTCACTTTTGGCCAGCACATGACCCATCTCTCTGGCCGTCCGGTCTTTGGCCCCCAAATACACCATGGACAGGGCGATGGCCACCGAAATTGGGGACAACACTGTGGACATGTTGGAGTTCTCTTTACACACTTCGAACAGTAAATTGAGCGCTTGGGTTGGGCCTCCAAAATTGGTGTGGTGGTGATAGATTTGTACATTTTTGGAGAATATTACGGTGGATTCATATTACTTAACAAAAATACGAAAATTCCGTTAAAATTGCAGGGAAAAAATCCATTAAAAAACATTTAGATAAACTGAAATTTATCTAAATGTATTTTTAGATAAATTTTATATTATCTAAAAAAATGAATTATTACAAAACAAATGAATAAATAAATAAAATTTATTTGCTAATTTTTCCTCGTGAAACAAGTTGTTGTTTCACGAGTTGAAGTTGAATCGCTTCCATTCATTTTCCTATTTAAATTTTTTTAACACTGATTTAGGAATAAATTTTTGAATTTGGCAAAAATAATTTATTTTAATCCTTTTTAGGGGCTTTTTATTTGTTTTACGGGGGCTAATATTTTTAATAGTATTTTAGTTTGGATACTCCCATTCTAGTACTCATGTATTTGACTACAATTTTTCATATTTATGGGTGTTATGTTCCTTATCCAAACAAACTGCTAGTGTACAACCGGATGACGCAGATCGGTCAATTTAAATCCTTTCGATCGGCATTACGCCAATTATTCCTTTTCCTTATTGCCACTTTATCCCAATTGCTCATCCCGACCCTATTTAAATTCGCATTTTTCCTCTTTTCTTCAGTCGTTCATGACATTTCCACTCCTTAATTGTTGAGTGTGTTTAAATAAATTCCTTCCTATATTTTTTGTTTCATCGATCGGATCCATTCCGGCCATTCCGGATTTTATATTTATTCGCAAATACATTTCAGTCGTATTCTTCTCGAATTTTCCCTAGTTCGACCCAATTATCGGACTTTTATTCAGACTTTCCCTCCTCTCTCCCCGATACCTAACCCCAAGGTAGAATTTGGCGCTGCCGAGCTGCACTTTTCCCTGCACAAAAAAGACAGGAAAGTTGCCTAAAGTGGAACGAATTACAGACCTTTCAAAAAACAGCCGAGTAGCTCAATTATTTTTTTTGTTTGTAATCCGAAAATTCTGAACAAAAATCATAAAAATGTATGGAGCCCAATATAACTCACCACAATATCTTGGTTACAATCTTATAATTTCGGCGAATCAACTTTCCCAGTATCCTGCAAATGGATATCATGGTTCTTCATATATTTCAAATACATTTTATGCGGAAAATCCTGAATTTCACAACACAAATTCCTATTTTTACCCAACAAATAATCAATCGATAGCCCCCAATGCTGTCCAAAAACTGGGGATGATGACCCCAATACCAAATCAATTCACGGGGTCGCAAACATAATCTGTTCATTCATTTTGTCCGCCCCAGAATCAGTATCATAATAATCGATTTAATGAATCAATCGCTCTCCATGCGATTGAACAGCAGAAAACATACCCGAACAATTCATCGCCCTCAATGCGTGATTTGTTACTCCAAATAAGCCAAACCGACCCACCGGAGAACGAACCAACTTTCCGAGATTGGGCTTCACTAGTACAAATCAAACTTGAAAATGATCCAAATAATGATTTTATCTGGGAATTTAATAGGATGAATTTAGCTATAAAAGAGGGCGAGTATCAACAGATGCAGGAAGAAGACCAAATATTATTTCGTAAATTACACGGGTCAATTTTCTGCAAAATTCCCACTTCTTACTTTTCTTCTTATTCAATTGAGGATTTTTTGGCCGGAGAAATTCCTAAGCCCACGCCTGTAGAAAGCATCATAAGTCCCATCTCTTCAATGGATGAGACAAAACCATCAGAAGTGATCGAATGTATAAATCCCATCCTTACATTGGATGAGATTCAATCAATACCATCCGAAAGCAATGAAAAAGGTTCTCTCCTCTCCATGGAGGATCCTAAAATCAAAGGAGCTTCAGAAAATTCTTTCCCGAATAAATCGGAGAAACAAAAACGGAAAAGGAGGCCTAAAAAGAGAAAATGGCATCCAATGGTTGGGAATCCGGATCGAAAAATCCCATCTCTCTTGTCATTATATATTCCAAATCCATATCGGCTCTTAAAAAACGAGTCGATTCGGACATTTCATGCCTAAAGAAGAAAGTGAGTACCGCCTGTCCAGGGGAATGCCTATGAATTGGCCACCAAAACCCCTTTCCCAGTCCGTTGCTTACAATTGTAATGACGATATATCAGAAATGGACAAGCGGGAAATGCCAAAAGGGACGGGACTTTACCTCAATCGGAGAGGGGTGACAAGCAGGGAAAACAAAGAAGTCAGCCTCCAATAAAAAATTTGCACAAAATTCGGGCTATCAAGTCGCAAAAAATCCCGATAAGTTCATCACATTTTCCAAGTACTCATGCTCATCGCAATAGTTCTCCGAGCACTGCTTTCGCCTTCCATGCGAATCAGTCATTTTCGAGGCGGAGTGGAGCCGAAGAGCTCCGAAATCCCTCTTTGTCCCTCCATTACAGTTGCTGTTGTGCTTGCACCTGCCCTGCCATCGTCGGTGCAGCTTTTGTCCATCTTGGTCGTCGTCGTCGGCACTGACTCATCCGTTGGATGCTGGGACCAGCACACAGTTCACTCGACTTCAAGGAGCACGACTATTTGGGTCGATTGGGAGGAAAACTTAGAATCCAAAAATCCCTAATGGGAGGACGAACGCAGTTGACAAAAGCAAATGTGAATAAAAATCAATAAATATTCTTGTTCCTTGTGAACTTGGATTTCCAAATAAAAGAGAGGTAGATAGTTTATTTTTATCTTGCAGGAAAATTATGCAGGAAACAGAAAAGTGAATTTTATAGGGGAAAATGAGTATTTATATGGGCGAGGGAATTGATCACACGTGCAAAACAAACAAGAGTGTCAAAAGAATGGGGGAAAAGGGCGGGAAATTCAAAGTTCTCCGGTCGGCGTATGACATCCCCCCGGTCCATCCAGACTTCGTCCTCGAAGTCGAACAGTTCGCTCGTTCTTCCGGGCAACAGAAGCCGACGTTCCGGCGGCAGGCGTCCCGCAACAAGGTATTTGAGCACAGCAGCCGCAGCGATAACAATGACATGCAGACCAGCACCTGAAATGGAAGGGCCACGGAGACCAGAAACCTGAAAAAGATGAATGGGATTGGTGTCAATCCACGTGGAGAGCGAATTGTGCACAAATAAAACAACTGCTGGTTAAAATTGCTGGCCAAATGGTGATCAGCCATGGATTCCTGCCTTCGGGTTGATTGTTGGGTGGGTGCAACCGGATGGAAAAATTGACGACAATTCGCATGGAGGGCGAATTGTGAAGATGTAAAACTTTTTGACCGAACAGAATTACTGGCCGAATATTGGATGACTTTTAAATTAGGACTGCCCGTGGGAGGTTTAAAGTAGGGCGGGCATTTGGGTGCCTCCTCCCTCTTAATTTTTGTCGATGTCCTCATCGGCACTGTTATTGAATCCGATTTTTGCTGAGCGGAAAGAGCTTTAGGTGGCCATGTCAGGGGAAATCCCCTCTCCACCCGATATTTACGCTCATCGCTCGTCATTCCACCATCTAACCCTGGCATGGAGAGCCGGAAAGGGTTGGGAATTTTGAGTGACGAGGGATGGAATTTTAAATTTCAATTGAACACGAGAGTTTGGACTGTTTTTTTCACCAAATTTGGTATTTTTGACTTTCTTTCCCTTTCTCTTCTGTCCATTAGACTCATTTCTTGGAATTGGATCTAGCTTTATAGCACATTCAATTTGAGAATGTGACTTAATCATAGGACAATCTTTTTCAGGGGTTGTATTGAAAATATTTTTAAAACACTCGCTAAGATCCTCAATTTGATCATTATCTTTAGTCCGTGGAGGGGACATTATAGGCAAAGGATCAAAATTTATCAGATCACCAATTCCGACATGATTTTCATCCTTTGAAGGGAATTGATTAGGTGAAACATCAAATTTCGAATACTCTACCACAGGTTGTGTTGCAGAGATTACTGACGGAGTTTTAATTACTTCAATGCGCCCTAATTTCACAATAGATTGGTGCGGATTTTGGGAGTTAACGTGATTTTCCGATTGAGAGAAAGTGTCGGAATTAAAATTCTGTGATTTGGAATTTTGGTCAATGGTCTGAAAATTTTCTTGTTTTTGATCATTGATCAGTGTGTATGGATTACTAATTCCCATTGTTTGTTTTTGTTCCGAAATGATTCTCTGATCCGAAATATATGTGGACTTTGCCGATACTGAAGGAATCGATTGATTTGTATAAGTAATGGGATATGTATAAAATTGTTTGGCATTTGTATTTTGGGATCGGTATGCAGTGGAATTTGCCGTTGAATAAGAAACTATGGATTGAGATGGAAAAGTAACTTGGGAACTAACCATAATCTGAACATTATTGGTTCGGTTGGAATTCGCTTGTATTTGATTAGAAGCTAGACAATATGAGGACCGATCAAAATAAAGATCTTGCGTGCCAACCACATGGGGAGTGGCAGATACGTTTTTAGGAAGATAAGACCTGGGATAATATGCATAATTTTGTTGTATTTGGGCTTTATTCGGTTGTATGCTATACCCATTGACCAAATAGGGATCGATCAATTGGTTGCCTGGGGCAATCGACAAAAGCAAATGTGAATAAAAATCAATAAATATCCTTGTTCCTTGTGAACTTGGATTTCCAAATAAAAGAGAGGAAGATAGTTTATTTTTATCTTGCAGGAAAATTATGCAGGAAACAGAAAAGTGAATTTTATGGGGGAAAATGAGTATTTATATGGGCGAGGGAATTGATCACACGTGCATCAAAAGAATGGGGGAAAAGGGCGGGAAATTCAAAGTTCTCCGGTCGGCGTATGACACTAGATATTTTGCGAATTTTTATAATAACATTTTGGGAGAAAATTTAAAAATCTACCAATAATATGAAACGCAGCAGAAATATCAAAATAACAATAAAAGGAGTACTCAAACTACACAACTACTACAAAATATTTGTATCGTATTGAATTTATTATCGGAAGAAACAGATAGATAAGATACATCGTGATTTACTCGTGCCAATGCATTTTACATCATTTGATAATCTAACATCCGTCAGAATTGTACTCAATGTTAGCTCTGTGAAACTCCCACCCCCCACCGAACCATTTCTAAAATTACTTAGCTTAGGAAAAAATAATAATTTTCCCTTCTATGTAGGTTAACTTGTACCAAAAATTAAAGCCCTCAATTTCTAAAATGATGAGCTGGATAAGAGATTTTTATTTTTTGTAATGCAGGACAAGTTTTTGCAGGATTTGTTGGATTATTCTGCGCCGAAAATTTATTTCTTCGCATTTTTGCAGGATCCTATTTAGGATTTTTAGAATGTGATTTGTTCAAAAAATTTGCTTTTCAATTACTCTCCGATCACTTACGAAAAAAACTAGTGATTAGCATAGAATCACACATAGGGGACCTTACTGGAACTAGGGTGGCGGAATTCCCCGCGGGTTTGGATTTTTTGAGGATTCTTATTTTTAATAAAAAGTGTTTTAAGAAAATTTTTTAGGTGGTGTCAGCGGAATTTTTTGAAGATTAGGACTCTCGAATTCAGTATTTTTTGATGAATAAATCCTGATTGAGGGGAGACAGCGGCCCCGATAGGGATCGCCGGAGAAAATTTTTTTCGAGCTTTCAACGCATTTCTTAATGAAATTTATCGATTTTTTGATCAATCATATCCTATTCTTCCTTCATTTTGAAAAAAAAAGTTTATTGAGGGAGAGGATGAGATAAATCATTGACAAAAATGGAAATTAGTCAAATTATCCGGTTCATCAAACACACTGCACAAATCAGACCATCGATGTAAAATAACCCGAACGCTGAAATATAGAAATCATTAATAATATTAAAAATTTAATTAAAAGTCCTATTCCTATATATTATTTAAATTTTTCATGATTAAACCATGAATCTTGAGTGAACATTCGCATCGGTATATGGTTAGTGACATATATTTAGCACCACACTTGTGAGTAGGGTGGCGGAATTCCCCGAGGGGACGGGTCACCGCGGGGACGGGGACGGGGACAGATTTTCGCGGGGTCCCCGCGGGGACAAGAAATTTTTCTAAGTCCTTTAATTATTGAAAAAAAAATTTCGAAAAAATTTTTTCCGTCATTAAAAATTCATTTGAAAGTAATTAAAATTATTGTTTTTTATTATTAAGCCATTTTCAAATTTTTCGATAAATCTGGGCACTGTGAAAAATTTTCGAGAAATCTTGGGTCTATAAAAAATTTTTTAAAATTTTCGAAAAAATTTCAACTATCGGTGGCTTATAATAATTTTGGATCTTTCCCGAAAATCTAAGGACTATTTTTTGTAAATTTAACATTTGTATTAGGTCTCTATTCCATTCCATTTTTGAGAAAAACTTGGTTCAATTTGTCCATACCAAAAATGACCCACAGATGTGCTCTGACTCTGACTCAAAACTCCTCTAAATTTTAAGCCCTCGGGATTGATTTTTTGCCAAAAAAGTGTCAATACATCATAGATAATAATGATAAATTATTGGAGTTTGTTTGATGTTTATTTGATTTTATAAAAAATATTTTTACTCAATCTGCGAAGAGGGCTCAAAATTTATTTGACACCCTAAGTAATATGTATCTCTAGTAAGAACTAATTATTTTTACCAACATTTGATTTTATTATGACTACCATGCATCTCTAATAAAACAAAACGATTTGTTTTTTAATAGAACTTACTTCATTCGTCAGGCTCTGCTAATAAATTGAGACGGTCAGATAAAAAGCCAAACATCGACTTTTCTGTGACATTTCCCACTGAATGCGTTTTGGCTGCGTCATTTTTTAAAGTGCTTCGGATAGATTTTGGTTCACTGTCAGCTGTACCTTCGGTAGTTTCGTGTTTGTCTGTGCCTTGGGTAGATGAACCTGGTTTCATGTCTTTAGAAGAGTCTATAGTTATAAAATGCGCAAATACTTAAGGATATTTAATTTTCGAGCCAAAATTATTCAACTAACTTATATACATTGAAAACTCGCTAGAATTCTTCTCGTTCCTTTAATTTAGCGAAACCCGTAGAAATGGCCTATCACCAAAGTAAATTCTTCTAATTCATGCGAAGACTTGGCCTAATTAAAAAAGTTTATTTAAAAAATAATAATTTGAGTAAAGTTCAATATTCGCGCCATTTTAGTGCAATAATGTATATCAGATTAAGGTCAGTGCAAAATATTGTGGAGGAATTTCACAGTATTAAGTTGTCGTATTTTTCGAGATAACGCGACATTCACATTTTTGAAATAAAGCACAATAATGCCTTTTGGAAACACCTACTAAAAATGGGAACAGACAAGGGATTTCCATAGAATTTCGTTTCTGCTAATATAAGAAAATTCATAAGTTATCATTTCCCAAAGGATTTGTCTTTAAAAAATAATAATTATGATGGTCCTGGTCTTTTGCAGAAATGCTTTTACCTCTAGTCGTAGATGTGCTGACGAGATCGCCATTGGTTATGTAGATACCTAGGGGTTGTTTAGTTATGCACGATTGAATTGGAAAAACAAATTTATTTTCATTTTGGACACAGGAACAATTAGGAAATAAATAAAAAGGTTAAATAGTGTGTACAAATCAAAATTGCCTTTGAATTTGGCAAAAATTTTTACAAATGTTGCTTTTAACCATTCAAAAAATGGTAAAATTTTCGGAACTTATCGAATACCTCTGATTTTCCTATTTTTTTTTGAAAATTTTGATAATTTTAATACAACGAAAAACTGCAGGCCATATAATCTGGCATAATTTTCTGCAACTTTTGATCGCCTAGCGATCGAGGATTTATTTATTTTTTCCTACTTTAGCGTTGTTTAACTTATTACTTACCAGTACCAAATTTTCCCAAGCCCTGTTGCTGGTGTCATTACCTTGGTATATTTCATTCCATTTGTAGTAGCAGCTGTCATCGCTGCAGCTTTGGCAATCAAATTGGCCCTTGTTCTCACCGTTCAAGCAATCATTTCTATGATTGTACAATGAGCCCATATGGAAATATTCCGGCTTATTGCAGAAGTTGGGCTGGTCGCATATCCCCCATTGGTTATATGAATCATCTAGTGAGCAATAAAGTTTTATTATAATGTTCGAAGAAATCATATTCGGCTAGGACAGGGAGGCATGAAACTCCGACATTAATCAAAACGTGAAAATTTAAACGCACCAGTTTTTTACTCAATGCATGAAATTTGAAACGAAATGAAAATCTAATTTAAAAAAATTTGGAGAAGATTGTGCCGGGAAATTTCCATCCCAGAGCCCCGACCCCGAATCGGGTGGTCCCCCTGGTGCTGGGTCGTTTTGCAAAAATATCAAAATGGGCGTTTTGCAAAAAAATATCAAAACCCAATATGCCCAAAAACTTTTTTGTTAGACTTGTTAGACCAAAACTTACAGCGACAAACTTGTGCAGAATTTTATGCTCTATCTTTTGATATTTTAGTTTTTCGAAAATCGAACAAAAAGTTCAATTTTTCGTGAAATACCCTATTTTTCCATATTTTTGAAGATGTTCGGACTTTTTGTTCGAACTTCGAAAAGTTAAAAATACCAAAAGATAGAGCATAAAATTCTGCATAACTTTGTCGCCGAAAGTTTTGGTCTAACAAGTCTAACAAAAAAGTATTTGGGGAACATATTGAGTTTTGATATTTTTTGCAAAACGACATAGCATCGTCCCCCTGACCATCACCGACTATCCGCGTCCTATCGTATTTTCTCAAATCCTCGTCTCCGTTTAATACTACTTTAATTTTTAATTGATGCAAATTCGTTGTGCGAAAAGTGCAAAAATGACATGTTGCGTGCAGAATAGGAAATGTCTAAAATCCATTGATACAAAAGAAGCCAAAATTTATAAATAGTAAAATTTTTTATTAATGAACAAAATTGAAAATTTTTAGTTAAACAATTTTGAAATTTTACATCAGATCAATTTTCTTTGAATTAAACGTAAAAATTGAATTTTTGACCTTTTCATTTTTGGCATCACTGGGTACTACTTATTCAATTTAGGTTGTGATCTATTTATTTTTTCAACCTTACCATATTTTGAATTTTTTAATAGCACTTATAAGAGGGGTTTTTTGAACGAGGTGGTATAATTTATTTTTCCGAAATTCATTATTTTAAATCAAAATTCTAACATTCCAACAAACACGTTTTAAAAACTGTTAAAAAACGAAATTAAAACTAAATAGTCATGGTTTTGCTGCAAAATCCAACGAAATATTTTTTATATGACCTCCATTGCGGACCCATTTTTTTCATCATAACCATTGTTAGCAATTCATGAAATCAGGTTCGTTTTAGCATTTTTAATTTATTTATTACATCATTTTTTAAATATTAGCCTAAGACCCTAAGATTTATAGTGAATTGCTCCGAAAGATCGAGATCGCTTGAAAATTGCTTAAACTTCGGAGAATTTGAGTGTGTCTAAAAAATTTCAATTTATTTTAATTTTTTAAAATAAAATTAGTTTCCAAACCTTTATATAAACAGTAAAATATGTGGCAATATAAACCTTTTGGACATTTCATTTCTCTAGCAATTGGATTGTGTATATCTACTCTGGGTTTACGTGCGACTCCTCTATGGCCTTTTTTGCATTTCATACCTGATATGGATTAGAATGTTTAAATCTCGGTTTAAGACTAGAAAAAAATCAATTATTTAAAAATTAATACGTTAACAATTGCTGAAATATCCTTTCATTATTTAAAATATTTAGTAATGAAAATTTAAATTGTTAAATAAAAAGGAATTTCTATTTTTCCGAAAAAGAAAAGAAATTTTGTACGAATATTAATAAAAAAAATATTAAGTTGTAAGCAAAAGATTTGGTTGTCAAAAATTATCTTTTAATCACATAAACATCAACTCTTTATTTGAATTAATTGTATTTCAAAAAATCTTCTATTTTTATTTCAGTTGTTATCTTATTTTCAAAACCTAAAGAATGTTTTTTCATCCTTATATTTTATCTCTATATAGAATGAAAAAAGAAAAAAAAATCATTCCAGTCCGATCAGAAGAATATGTACTATATTATAATTATTTAATAATCACCCTTTAATCTAAGAGTACAGAAGACCAAGAAAAATAATAGTACCAAAAATATCATTCCATTAAATAAAACCATCTTAATCGATTTTGCTAGAAATGTGATTATAATATTTCTACAAATAATTTTTTGATCAGCATTAGATTGGTTTTTAAAAAGAATAACAATTGCGTTTAAAAAATTTTATCGACTTTTTCCAAGGAGCAAAATAAAAATAATAAATTACGAACAAAAATTTTCAATTATTTATGGGTGAGATCCAGTCGGATGAAATTAAATGATTGTGTTGTTCATCGCAAAATCACCAATGGAAAATTAACTAAATAGAATGAATCATACATACATAGTTCATAAATTTTCTAATAAATAGAAGAACTGCTAAACAAAATGAGAATAGAATATAATAAAAATGAAAAAAATGTTCAATAATATTTTTTAATTTTTAATAGTGTAAGGGCGAAGAGGAAATGCCTCCGGCCAATAGTGATTCCCACCCCATGAAAAGCATCCATAAGCGGGGGGCAAAGCGTGCTGCTGTAGCTTAAATGGTTGAAAGCTCTCCCCGGACAGGAGAAATGTGGGTTCGAGTCCCACCGGCGGCCTAACGTTTTGCCCGTCCCTTAGTATAGAAAAAAATTCTAAAATTAATATAGTCCATTTTTGATAGCTATCCGCTTTTTGGATCATAAGTAGGGCTCGAACTTTTAGGGAATTCCCTATTTTTTTAAAAACAGTGAATCGTAGGGAAACGCTCAGAAACGCGTTTTTAGACATACTTAAACGTATTTTGATGAACTTTTTTTTCCCTATTTCCCTATTTCTATAAGCGCGGCTAAATTTTTCCCTATTTCGCCATTTTTTCCCTATTTTCTCCCTATTTTGGCTTATTTTTTAAGAAATTCTTCACAAAAATGCAATAAAAACCGAAAATTTTAGATTTTTTGGAAAAAAATTTTAGTTTTTTCCGAAAATTTTTTGGAAAATTTCTAGTTTTTCCCAAAATTTTGGGATAATTATTAGTTTTTTTATTCAAATTTTTTTCGCAATTTTTTTGAAAAAATTTGGAAATTTTTTTAAAAAATATTTTTTGTGAAATGAAAATTTTTATAATGATAAAACATCTCAAGATATGGTTAAATTGGTTTTAAAAAGGCTTAATATTTTTTTAAACGAAATTTTTGAATTTTTAGGTCATATT
>LDKF01003416.1:0-15453 GCA_001026735.1 Rotylenchulus reniformis | reverse complement strand
CAGCAGCGCCGGCAGGATGGACCGGGCCAATCGGAAGGCCCGCGGCATCATTTCCCGGACCTCTCACCGGAACGCGATCCGCTCCACCACAACCACGGGAAATTGCGGCGTTTTGAAGCCCCCGGAGTGCGCTGGTCCGGCAACCCCGAAACGCAGGATGTACGACGACGAGCAGCGCAAATTCAGGTCATGTACCCACTGCATTTGAGACGATCAGATTGCAGCCGCCAACTTTTGGGGGAAAACAGGAAGAATGGTTGCCCTTTTGGACATATTTTAAGCGTGCAGTCCACGACCGCCCCATCCCGCCATTCGAAAAGCAGATGATTCTGCTAAAGTGCCTGAAAGAAGGGTCGGCTGCCCGGAAGGCTGTGGAAGTCTACGCTCCCGCTGACGAGAACTATCCGGTGGTGATCAGTCTGCTTCATGAACGCTTTGGAGACTCGGAGGACCTACAGCGCTCGCTCCGTTCGCACCTCCTGCACATGACCCCAGCAAAGGACAGCCCGGCCAGTCTGACTGCAATGACGGACGAGTTTGAGCGCACAATTCGCCAGCTGGAGCAACTAGGGGCCAACATCAACGATGCTTCCTTCGGCCCCCTGCTGGAGTCCAAACTTCCGGTCCAGGTTCTCGCACAAATGCGGATCCAGGAGAGCATGTCCGGCCGGAAATGGACGGTGCCAGAGTTCCGGACCGCTTTGACCACCCTCATTCGATGCCGCCGTTCAGCTGAAAGCGCGTTGGCCGCTCTTCGTCCAGAGGACAAAAAGGATGAGTCCCGGGGAGGGACCGGGCATAATCCTCCAAAATTCACAAGGAAACGGGATAAACCGGGTCGGGAACCGGAAGACCAGCGGGTGTTCCAAGCAACCGAGCCAAATGACCCGCCGCCGCAACCCAATCGAAGCGGAGCCATTCCTGGGGTTGGGTGCTCATTCTGCGGAGCAAATGGACACAAGCCGAGCGCGTGTCCAACTTACAACACGGGCCAGAAGAGAAGAGCCCGGGCGTCTGAACAGCGACGCTGCTTCAAATGCTTGTCCTCCATGCACCGCTCTGATCAGTGTACAAGAGGGCTGACATGTCGCTGGTGCCACAAAGCGGACCATCACAGTTTGCTGTGCACAGACCAGGCTCTGGGACATCAGAATGGGCCAAGGACGGGTGGTGGTCAGCAACCAGGTCAGAAAGCCGCGTCTAAGACAGGTACGGGAACTGGGGTGGTGCTCTTCGCGCAAAAGGAAGAACCGCGAGAAGCAACGCCAATTCCGGGTCAAAATCCAGGAAATGGGGAAGAAAACCGAGAACCAAGACCCGAGGAACCCGAGGCGTGTTTGGAATCAATCCAGACGGACTCCCCGGCATTTTTGATGCTCAGAAAGGTTCAAGTGGCCACGGCAGAAGGGGGATGGACTGAAGCGGCCCTCATCTTCGACACGGGAAGTCAGGTCGATTTTGTGGCATCGGACTTGGTCAGGCGCGTCAACCCGGAGCTGGTGAGCACGCAGCCACTCCGGCTGCAAGTGCTGGGCGGGCTTCAGCTCAGCAACTCAACTGGGCGCTACCGTGTGCGGGTCAAGCGGACAGACGGTGGTGTGGAGGAAATTGTGGCGGCAGAGATCCCACAAATTGGCACTGCGCTGAATGCATTGATGGGAGCTGAGACCCGGTCAGGGCTACCAGGGAGGTGCCAAACTAATTGTCAGACGAGAGTTGTGCCCGAACTGCTCATCGGGATCAGGAAATTTTGGGAGTTCATAAGGGGGTTCCGAAAGTCCGAATCAGGTGCCTATCTTATCGAAACCGTGTTCGGCACGGTCCAAGCAGGCCAAACGCTCCAACTCTGCGCTCCGGACCACCCCAGGGCCCTGAAGGCCCTTGTCGCTACCGCACCGGAGGAAGCAGCGGACACTAAACCCCTGATTTCGGCATCGGCGGTGGAGCGATTTTGGTCACTCGAGACCATCGGCATCATGGATGACCCAGGCGGAACAACGATGAGGACGCAGTGAAGCAATTCCGGCAATCGGTCCGCCGGCTGGAGGACGGACGATACTCCATCCGCTTGCCGTGGAGGGACCCCCATCCCCCCTTCCCTCAAATTTCCAGCTCGCTTACCGTCGGCTGGCAAGTGCGCTGAAGCGGTTTCAGGCCATCCCGGAAGTCATGGGCCAAGTTCAAAAGATCTTCGACGAGCAGCTCCAACTCGGGATCATCGAACCAGCATCCGCGGGAACCGGCCAGAAGGAGCACTTTGTACCCCATCAGGTTGTGATCACCCCGAAGAAGGTGAGGGTGGTCTACGACGCGAGTGCACATCTGAAAAACGGGCCAAGTCTGAATGACTGTTTGTTGCGCGGCCCGGTGCTCCTGCCAGATCTCGCCGGCTTCCTCGTCCGCTTCCGGAGCTGCAGAGGGCCAGTGGTCGCGGATGTCCAAATGGCCTTTTTGATGGTCGGGATCGAGCCGGAAGACAGGGAAGTTTGCAAATTCTTGTGGGTTCGGGACCCGGCAAAGCCCCTCACTACCGAAAATTTGGTGATTTATCGCTTCCGCCGATTAGAGTTCGGGCTAACTTCGTCCCCGTTTTGTCTCGCGGCCGTGATTCGGCACCATTTGGGCCAACATGGAGGCCCACTTTCCCGACTTCTCGTGGAAAACACCTACGTGGATGATGTTTTGCTGCCGGCGGAAACGGAGGCGGAGGCACTCGAAATGGCCCGCCAATCACGGCAAATCTTCGCGGAAGCGCGGATGAACCTCCGAGGATTTGTCTCTGGCCGACCGGAAGTCAATGCGCAACTGCCCCGGGAGGAAGAATCCATGCCGAAGACGACCAAAGTGCTCGGTGTTCCTTGGGGCACGGAAGACGACACCATCGCTATTGCCTTTCCACAAGGGCCAGAAGGGCTCTGTACTCGCCGAACAGTGCTCAGCACCGTCGCCAGTCTCTTTGATCCCATGGGCATCGCCGGACCAGGCCGGTTAAGGGCCAAATTGTTTTTTCAGCGCCTTTGGGACGATGGCCAAAAATGGGACGAGCCGATCGGAGAGGGGCTCCAGAACGAATGGCAAGGCATTGTTGAGGCCTGGAAAGGGCGGGAACTGCGAGTCCCTCGGTTCATCCTTGCTCCCGACTGGACGGATCTCCAGCTCCACACATTTTCTGACGCATCTGACATCGCCTACTCCGCTGCTGTGTACATTCGTTCCATGGGCCAAAATGGGGCCCAGAGTCGGCTGCTCTTTGCCAAAAGCCGGCTGAAGCCGAAAAAGGCAGCGGCGACTTTGACTACGCCATGGATGGAGCTTCTCGGGATCCTGATCGGCGTGAGAGCCGCGCGCTTCGTCCAGGCACAGCTCCAACATCCACTCTCAGGAATGCATTTGTGGAGCGATTCCAGGATCGCACTGGCGTGGGTTGAGTCGAGTGCCCCCCAGCCCCAGTTCATTCAAAATCGATTGGGCGAAATTCGGGAAAATTCAGACTTTCTCTTTCATTTTGTCCGAACCCAGGAAAACCCGGCGGACCTTGGCACCCGGGGAGTCGAGCCAGACGAACTCCAGCAAAGTTCCCTATGGTGGGAAGGACCGACTTGGCTGACGCTTCCGGCATCGGAGTGGCCAGAAGAACACACTTTCCGGGCCGCAAGGCCCGAGGCAACGGAAGGCGGAGAGCCAGGAGACGAAGCGGTGTTGATGGGCACTAAGGGCGGAGAAGAACGATGGCCGGACTTGAAGCGGTTTGGCACCTGGAAGAGGGCCATCTGAGTGATTGCCTGGGTCTTCCGCTTCATCGATAAGTGCAAAAGACGGGTCGGGGACGGGAATGGAGGACGAGAACTCTCAACCGAGGAGTGCCGAAGGGCCGGCGAAGCTCTGATCAGAGCCGATCAGCGTCACCTGACCCCACATCCACAACGGATTGTGGACACGGAACAGTCCGGGGTGGCGCGGTTGCGGACCCGGATTGAGAAGAGTGACGTGCCAGAGAACACGCGACGTCCAATTGTGCTTCCAAAGGGCTCGCAGTTAGCCCCATTGATCATCAGGGACGTCCACGAACAACTTCAGCACGGGGGAGTCGATCAGGTCCTTGTTCAGTTTTTACAGGAGTTATGGATGCCAGGAACTCGCCAAACCTTGAGACGGACCCTGAAAGCGTGTCTGAAGTGCCGGCGAATGCAAGCACCAGCATTTGAGTTGCCGACCATGCCTCCATTGCCGCCAGACCGTGTGCAGAAGCATTTGCCATTTGAGACGGTGGGGGTCGATTTCCTGGGCCCAACCATGGCCCTTGACGACCACGGACAGAAGAAGAAGGCCTGGGTGCTCTTGATTACCTGCTTGACGGTAAGAGCCGTTTACCTTGAGGCTACCCGCGAGATGTCCGCCACCGCTCTGACCAATGTTTTGCGTCGCTTCATTGTGCGGAGAGGGTGTCCAAATGCAGTGATCAGCGACAACGCCCCTCAGTTCATCATCACCGGGAAAGCCATGGGACTGTTCCGGAGTGAAGAAGGCGATCCGCAAGGATTGGCTCGATCCCGAGGTATAAATTGGCGTTTTATCCCACAGCATGCTCCATGGGCCGGGGGCGTCTACGAGCGGCTAGTGCAGAGCTGCAAACGAGCCCTGCAAAGGACATTTGGGCGAGCCGTGCTCTCCTACGACGACCTGAACACGGCATTGGCGGAAGTGGAGGCGGCCATGAACCTCAGGCCCCTAACTTATGTCCCCGACGACGCTGGCGCGTTCTTCCTCTCCGTCCGATCGACTTCATCCAGCAGAACACCCATCTCCGGGTCAGTTTAGGACCCGATGTTCCGGCGCGGAAGAAGAAGGAGGAACCGCATGTCCAACTTGCTCGTATGTGGAACGAGAGACAGGAGCAGAGTGATCAGGTTTGGAATCGATGGAGAACAGAGTACCTTGTTGCTCTGCGCGAGAAGGCCGGATGGAACCACCGGAGGGGACGGCTGGTGTCCAAACGCGCTCCGGCCATCGGTGAGGTGGTGCTGATCGATGATCAGTTCCAACCCCGCAACTTGTGGCGCTTTGGCCGTGTGGTGGCTCTGCAGGGACATGAAGGGTCAATTCGGAGTGTGCAAATTCGAATGCCGAATGGGCGAATCTGGGGCCGACCGGTAAGCAAAATTTGTCCTCTCGAGGTCGAAGCGGGCCAGCCGGAAGCCCGAAACGAAGAGGCGAGAGCGGAAGCTGACGCGGAGGGAGAAAAAATCGAGGAAAAGGGAGTTGAAGCTGATGAAGAAAGGGAGAGAGACGGCGAAGCAAGAGAAGAAGCCAAGGAAGCGAGGACAGAAGCTGGCGAAGCGGCGCCAGAAGAAGAGCAACAGACGCTGCCGAAGGACAAGGGGCCAGCTGGGCCTCCAGTACGCTTGCCGAGCTCGGAGGATTCAAACCGGGGCCCAAAACCGCGATGGAACTTGAGGCCGGCCCCGAGGGCGAAACGCCGAACACCATGGGAGTTCATGGCTCTGATCGCATTTTTCATTTCAGTTACTATGGCCCAACCTGAAATGGAACCGCCAAAATGTGCACTGGCCTGTTTTCGAAGAGGAATTGTGGCAACTATCCCCTCCCGAGTGCATAAAATGGAGTTGTGTTGCGCGGATGGATGCTGGGCAACGTCACCAAGCGATACCAGCATCAACTACGAACTGCCAGCGGAGCTGCTGCTGGGTCCCTACAACTGTTCTGCTCACTGTTGGCCAAATTCCGCAACCGTAACCGAGGTCCACATCCGTTGTCCGGCCCGAAACGAATGCCAATTGCTCGACTGCTGGTTGTGCTCTGACCAATTGGCCAACCCGCAATGTAATCCCCGACTGTCGGCTGCTCTGCTGACCACATTGGTCACCGCCGTTTTGCTGATCATTGGGAGTGTTTGGGCCTTCGTCCGGCGTCTACAACTCGGTTTCTGGGTAATCTGGCAAGTCTTGTCAATCCTGGTTTCGGGTCCGGTCCTCCTTTTCAATTGGGCCACAGGACGGCACGTCCGGCAGCTGTCAGCGGCACAAATCCGGGCCAAAGCCGAGAAAGGGGCCCGCAGCGCACGTCGCGGCTTGCGGAAGGCGGCGGAGCGAATTCGGACAGCCCGCCAGTCCCAGCGAACCGAATGGGCTGCGTACAAGGCCATGGTCGTGATCATCGCCGTCTCAGGGGCCATTTGGCCCCCGGCTGCAGGCCAAGAGCCCATTTCCTTCTCGACGAGGACGGAGACCTGCAGGAGGACAAGTTCCGGGCTCAAATGCACCATCGATTACGCCACAACGCTCACCTTCCTCCCCTTCGGTCAAGCAGTCCCCCTACTGATCAAAGATGAGAGGGGAGGGATTTTGGGGACATTAAGCTTCCGAATGAAGTCTCTCGCGATGGCCTGCATCCCCAAAACAGAGGGGTGGCACAGGTCATATCAAGTCGAGACTTTGGCGGTCAAGAGATGCAGGAAAGCGGGTTCATGCCGCGACAACTTCTGCGCCAATGTGAGGGCGGACACGCAAGTGGCGGAGCTGGCCACATTGGCACATTTGCCGGGACACTCAGCGTGCATGGACAGCGGAGGGTTCTGGGGCAACGGCTGTGCCCTCCCCTAAACATGCTTGTTTTATCGATGGGCCACAAGGCCCACTTCAGCCACTGTCTTCGAGGAGTTTTCCTGTCCAGAGTGGGACCTGCAAGTCGGCACGCACATTGAGCTGGAAGAGGCTGGCGGGAAAACGTCGGTAACTGATTTGCTTCTCCACCCCGCAGTGACAAAGGCCTGGGGAAACATCACAATGTCCGTGCTTCCGGTATCTCTGCCTCCGGCACCAATCCTCGCCTCGCATTTTGTCACTGATGGGCGCAGAGTTGCGATGGTCAAGCCCCTTCGCGCCGACCTGCACTGCGAGAGTCAGCTGGCGGCCGCCCAACTCAACTGCACCTTATCGCCAGAAGTGTGCCTTCACTGCAGCCCGGATGATGATCTGGGCACCATCACCCGTCATTGCCGGTCTAATAATTTGGAGGAGAAGCTCGAGGACCCGTCTCGCCGCCTCCCCATCACCTTGGCCCGGACTCATCTGCGCAACATCGGGGCTTCTGTTTGGGCGGATACATCATTCGCCCCCGTTCAGGTGCATGTGCGGTTGGACGGGCTCGAATTGGTGTCGGAACTGCAGGACACTCAGTGTTGGGTCGAGCCCTTGGCACTCACTGGCTGTTACCGATGCGCAGGAGGAGCACATCTCAGGGCCAAATGCCGAACTGACAAGGAACACTCACTTAGTGAAGCGCTTTTTAGGGAATGCCATGCATTCAGAAAAATAGAGCATGATGTCTTCTAGTTATATACAAAATACTAGCGGCCCATGTACAGAAAAATTTAGAGAAAAAATTATTTTAACTTACTTTTTTCGGTGTGCTTTAAGCACGGGTCATCGGCGGGTCAACCGCCATTATGGTCAACCAAATTTCATGAACCAAATTAGGGTGAACCTATAAAAGCGCAAATGAGCAGAAAAATAAGCTTGATTTTTTGACCTTTTTAGTTTTTCGGATTTCCATCAAAAAAAAATCAAATTTTTTTCAATTACAAAAAATTTTTCTTATATGAAATTTCCAAAGATTTCAAAAAATTTTAATAGAAATCCGAAAAACTAAAAAGGTCAAAAAATCAAGCTTATTTTTCTGCTCATTTGCGCTTTTATAGGTTCACCCTAATTTGGTTCATGAAATTTGGTTGACCATAATGGCGGTTGACCCGCCGATGACCCGTGCTTAAAGCACACCGAAAAAAGTAAGTTAAAATAATTTTTTCTCTAAATTTTTCTGTACATGGGCCGCTAGTATTTTGTATATAACTAGAAGACATCATGCTCTATTTTTTTGAATGCATGGCATTCCCTAAAAAGCGCTTCACTAAGTGAGTGTTCCTTGTGAGTTCGGTGAGGCCCTTGCCAGCGTCACTTGCGACTCCCCGGATTCCCTAAATTTCGCACTGCATTGTGACTCCAACAGTACAGAGAGCGAAACATCATTGGCGATGAGTCAGCCGCAAATTGATGCAATCTGCACTGTGACATGCCCGGCCGGGACTACAACCTTTGCTCTTCAGGGACAGCTGGCATACATCCCTCTCCGCGAGCAATACGGGTTCAAGCAACGGACGGCCGCGACACTGCAATTCGGCGGAGATTCGGGATGGGGATGGCCAGATTTGGGACCAGGAATGCTTTTGGCGGTTGTCGGTAGCCCGCAAAGAATCGTGCTTCTTGTTGTCGTCATCATCATCGGCCTCATCATTTTATGGGTGTTAATACAGACCAATCCCGTTTTCAGAATTTACCGACTGTTGGCGAGACAAGGGCCCAACATGGCCCTTTTGGCATTCTTGGCCATCTGGACACTCCCCGGGGTCGCACCGAAACCAATCTGTTCAAGGGAAATGGGAAGCACGGAGCAGGACTTCCATGTCCGGACTCTTGGCGGGGGGCCTGATCATGCTGTGTTACCGCTGTACGAGATTGGTTTCACTCCTTCGGCGGCAAAGGCAGCGACGTCGGCAAATCAGGGAAGTAGGGGTGGAAGGGAACCCACTACAGGTCGGAACGATCCCAGGATTTTTCGCAATCCTCATCCTTACCTTCATCGGATCGGGATTTGCTCTCGGACCAGAGAAGAGGGGATCCGAACAATCTGAGGACCAAAGGCCCCTTCCGCCTCTTTTCACATCCGAGGAAATCTTTTTGGGCGGAATCACCCTTATGGCAATGTTCTGGGCCATCGCTTGGGCCCTTACACAAATTCGGAGAGGCGGAAGAGTGCATGTGGCGGGATGGGTCGGAGGGATGTTGTTGGTTCTGCTTGTCACGGAGACAACACCCAAGAAGTCCCGAATCCACCCCCAGTTCTCCCCCTTCGAATTCCGGAAGTTCGAACCCCCATCAAATCCGATTTCAACTTCCCCAACATCTTTCTTCACCATTCCTCCGTCCAATTCGCCCATTCATCTCCATATCGGAATTTTCGTCGCCAATCATCGCCCCCCAGACAACAACATTTTTGCTCTGTGTGCCCCTTCCCTCCCAACTTCATTATTTTCCTTCGGAATTGCACCCAAGTCCACCAACACATCCCAGGTGTTCGCTACAGGACAGTTCCCAGGGGCGGATGATCTGAGTACGGAGGCGGAGATAAAGACGGACAAAGGTTGGACCGGACCGGGCCAGACAGGCCCGAGGGACACGAATTGGAGAGAGATAAGGGAAAAAGAGTTGAAGAGAGATAAGAGAACGAGAGAGCGGACAGAGATCGGAAGGAAGGGAAAGGGGGCGGAGATGGAAGGGAAGAAGGGGAAGGAGTTATCATCCGCATCCCCACAATCCGCCACCATTCATTCATCCATCCGCAGGACGGACAACAACTTCTCCTTACCATTCGCGTTTTCCTCCCTAACTCTCTCCTTCCCTATTTTTTGTTCAGATTTGCTAAAAATGCCTAACTCCAACCTTTCCAACTCATTGAATATCAGAAGATAGAGCATAAAATTCTGCACAAACTTGCCTTTTATACTTTTTGTCTAACAAGTCTTACAAAATAGGTTTTTGTTTTAACTATATCATTTGGCACTTTTTTTTCAACGCCCCATTTGGCACTTTTTTTCAACGACCTAGCACCGATTTTATGAATAAATTTTTTATACAAAAAGGGAGAGGTGTGTATCTCTATTAGAATCTTAACCATATTTTAATAGGTTTTTTACCTTTTTTGCACTTGGGCCACTCTCCCTAACGACCATTGCTGCCGCATTTTACCAACCCGGAGCCGTCCAAATCGTACTCGCTTCCCATACAATCACAATCGGCATGGTCCCCGGGTTTGTAGTAGAGACCGGACTTAACGTTCAAGCAAGATCTTGAACCAAGATTCTTGAAAAATCTTGAATCTTGAACAATCTTGAAAAAATTAGAAAAGTTTCAATCAAGATCTTGGTTCAAGATTCTTGAAAAATCTTGATCTTGAAAAATCTTGACCCAAAAAATTCAAGAATCTTGATCGTTTTCAAGATTTTTTTTATTTTTCTACCAATTAAAAAATACCTTAAATAATAAAAAATATTATTTAATATAATGGAACATATCAAT
Source organism: Rotylenchulus reniformis (assembly GCA_001026735.1). Taxonomy (NCBI): domain Eukaryota; kingdom Metazoa; phylum Nematoda; class Chromadorea; order Rhabditida; family Hoplolaimidae; genus Rotylenchulus; species Rotylenchulus reniformis. The sequence goes on along the minus strand of LDKF01003416.1, from coordinate 5,302 downwards.
CAATAAAATTTCAATATTGATAATTGATTATGTTTCAAAAAAAAATCATCGCAGTTTCTTTGGCAAGCTCTAAAAAATATCTAAAAAATCAAATAAACGGCTAGTGAATGCAGCTCTAAAAAGCAGTACAGTAATAATTATATTAACTTTACTGTGTTTCCATATTATTTTATTAAAAACCGGACAGACTTTGTTGCGTTATTCAAAATTGCTCAAAAGAACTTCGCGTAAGGCCTAATTAAATACCTTTACATATTTGAGTTACCCGATATTTTGGGGACCATTCGTTATAATTTAGGTTCAAATCTAAGGGAAATAAGTTTGATATTAAAATAAGGAATACTATAGCTAAAAATGAGCTTGAATTTAGGGCCAAAATACTGTGAACTTGGCCAAAATAATTTTATTTTGGCCATAAATTTTCAGAATTGACCATAAAAATTGTCATTTTTCGTGGCAAGATCTTGAATTTCGCTTCTTGAAAAATAGTGAAAAATCTTGAAAAATGGCAAAAGGTTCAAGCAAGATCTTGAACCAAGATTCTTGAAAAATCTTGAATCTTGAACAATCTTGAAAAAAACAGAAAAGGTTCAATCAAGATCTTGGTTCAAGATTTTTCAAGATTCTTGAATCAAAAATACCGATGATCCTGATAGGAACCGGCGGAGAAAATCTTGAAATGTTAGACCCCTTTCTTGAAGTTTTTTTTCATTTCTTTCTGACGATATGGGGTTACAGCCCTCACTAAGGGCGTACTCGGGATCGGGAAAAATTTTCGTGTGCGGGCATTGGCTGATGGGCTAGGGGTGGGGCTAGAGGGGCAGATCCAGGATTTTGCCATAGTGGGGGGCGGAACTTGCAAAAATTCAATTTTTTGGGAGAAAAATTNACCGAGACTCTCGGTTAAAAAATGAAGATCGATCGAGATCTCGATCGAGACTCTCGATAAAGTCTCGGTCTCGATAAAGTCTCGGTCGGAGGCGAAAAAGACCGATCGAGATCTCGGTCGAGACTCTCGGTCAAAGTCTCGGTACCGAGACCCGAGACTCTCGGTATCGAGATCTCGATCGGCCGATCTCTAATCTCAGCCAAGGCCAGCCTTTGCCTTGATTCAATTACCCCTTGGAAAAATTACTTTGACATAAGCTTCAAAAAGTGACGTTAGATGACGCAATACACCAGAATTGACATCAGAATAGTTCCAAAAATTACCCCGGGGTGGTTTTAAATTATTTAAATTTTTTTTCAAAATTTTGTTGCGGGGAAGATTAATATCCGACACAAACGCAAAAATACTTAAAAAGTTAGAAAATCTAAAGTAATGAACAATTAAATGGTAAAAAAAACAAAAAGTTAGAAAATCTAAAGTAATGAACAATTAAATGGTAAAAAAACACCGGAATGATAAATCAACCAAATAATTGCAAAAAATTGTTGCAACATGTTGAATGATAGATACAAAAACTATAAAAACTGTACGAAAAACTTCAATTTTTTGATTAAGATCTTGAATTAAGCTTCTTGAAAAATATTGAAAAATCTTGAAAAATGGCAAAAGGTTCAAGCAAGATCTTGAACCAAGATTCTTGAAAAATCTTGAATCTTGAACAATCTTGAAAAAAACAGAAAAGGTTCAATCAAGATCTTGGTTCAAGATTTTTCAAGATTCTTGAATCAAGATTCTTGATAAATCTTGAAAAATCTTGTCTTGGTCCGGTCTCTAGTTTGTAGCCATAGACGGTGCACGCAAGTGGCGGCGGTGGCTTCGGGAGCCGAGGGCAATTCACACCTGATGGATGCAAGGAAATTTAAAAAAGTAAATCCGAGTTCAAGAATCCCAAATTATGTTATGCACAAATTCAAAATTCAGATTCAATGTAAAAATCGTGGTTCAAATTGGGGAGAGGACCTATGTTATATCTTGGCTCAAGTGCAATTTATAAAGCCCACTTTGTTGTCAGAAAATAGAGCAAAAAATTAGCTACACAATAAGCCTATGCCCATTCGAATTGGCACACTGCAAAAAAAAGTTATGGCCAAAATAAATTCACTTATGGGCCACAAAATTCACTTATGGGCCAATTCGAATGGGCTTTAGCTACTTTTATAGCAATTTTTTTTGACGTTCGCAAAAACAAGGCAGCAATAAAAATCAGAAGGGTTGGTTGTTCGCTATAATTTGATTTTTACTTTTTCTACATATCTTTCTGATAAAATAAATGTATTTATTTTTAAATGCAATTTAGTTTTTTAAATCTCAACATAATCCAAAGAAAGGAGATGTGATCTTTTGAAATACACACACTCGCTCTCCCTGACCAATTATCTTTATAGAAAGTTTAAATCGCATTGATTTGTGGCTGTAGCATAAATAGTTTTTTTTATTACCGCATTTCCTGTATTAAGTCCCCTCCCTGCAATTAGTACCCTCCCTGTAATAGACCCCCTTCTGAGAGGGGTTGAAAAATAAATCCACTCCCTGCATTAGGACCCGCGGGTGTCCTATCAGTTTTCCTTTTCAGATTTTTCTCTTCAGATGAAGAAAAAGGGGAATTTTAGAGTAGAAAATTTCGGTTTTTAATCATTTTTTCAAACAAACAAATTTTTTGCTTTTTATGATGAAATTAACCCTATTATAAAATTTTTGACTAGCATTTGAACATTTACCGTCCATTTCATCTTGCAAAAAAATAGTACCCCCCTCTTCACGGCTAAGGTTGAAAAATAAATCCCCGGGGTCTTAATACAGAAAATGCGGTATTTTCAAAAAATAAAATTGATTTTTATGGGTTTTGAAATTTTTCATTTGGTCAAATTTTTAGACATCTTGATCAAGATCTTGAATATTCTAATCAAGCTTTTTTAAAAGAATCTCGATTCAAGCTCTTTATTTCAACCTTTTCTGATTTTTTTTCAAGAATTTTCAAAATTTTTGGTTCATGCTTTTAATGAATTTTTTTTTACCCTTTTTGCACTTTGGCAATTCTGCCCATATTCGCATTCGATTTCCTTATCCCCTTCCGTGTAGTATTCTGCCGTTGGTACACATTCACAGCGGGCCTCCCCGCGCATGGGCCCCGGTTCGTAGCTGTATACGGTGCATTAAGAGGCGGCACCGCCGGGGCGCAAGGCATCTCAGACCTGTTTGTTTACAAAAAATCCGATGAGTTATACATCCGAGTTCATCTAATTTCCTCACCACCTCATAATATGTATGTGCTATCCTAGTTTCAGATCATCGAATATCCCAAATAGCAAATTGATTCTTTGGTATTCAAATCCAAATTTACTAGTTCAATTTAAAAATCTGCACGGGATAACTAGAGCGGATAAAAAATTTAAAAAAAATGCAATAGGTCGAAAATGCATATTTTTATGAAAGTTTTGGGGAAAAAATCTAGCAAAAAAATGTTGAAGCTTGCTAGGCCAAAAGTATAGATTGGGCAGATTTTTATGTTTTTTCTTCTATCATTTTTAGATTTTCTAAATTTAACAAAAATTTGAAATTCTCCGAAATATCGAAAATAGTTTTTTAGAAAATTTCACATTTTGTTCCATTTTCGAAAAAATAAAATTACCAGACAAAACGCATAGATTCTACACTGTTTATTTCTACTTTTGGCCTAGCAAGTCTTTAAAAAAGTTTTTGTTTTGACTCTAGCTCATGGCGATTTTTTCCCAGCACCAACAAATCTCCGGTTGCCAATGGCACGATTGCCACCACAATGAACAGCATCGCCAAAAGTATCTTCGGAATCATTTTTTTTTGGAGAAATGATGTAGTAGGGAAGAAGATATTTGTGAATTAAAATTATATATTTTTTTTAAATTTTGTATTTTATGATGTATAAAAAATTCTGAATCCTCATCATAGAGAACGCATTTAAAAATATGGTAATTAAAAAATGCCCTAATAAACCACTTTAAATAATAATAATCCCCTCTAAAATAAGATCCCCCAAATAAAATACCCTTTGAAGGTGTCTGAAAAAATAAGACGCCTGTTTATTTTAGAATGAATATGGTAATGAATTTAATTTTGTTGTGTCCATTATTAATTTTTTTGAAGATATAAAAAATGTTTAGTTTTTATGGGATGAAGAGCGGTTATCAGACTGATGAAAAACTATCTCACATGATATGAGTCATGTGAGAAAAAATTACCATTATATACTTATAATTATACATACATATCGGTGCTAGGAAGTTAAAAAATCGCCAATGTGGCCAGTTTGGGCTAAAACTTTTTTGTTAGACTTGTTAGACAAAAAGTATAAAAGGCAAAAATGTGCAGAATTTTATGCTGATTCGAATGGTATCTATTTTTTCTAAATTCGGCCAAAGGTTCGAAATTTTGTCGAAATACTGAAAAATACGGTTTTTAGGGGATATTTCGAACTTTTTGACAGACTTTTAGAAAAAATAAAAATAACATTCGAATCAGCATAAAATTCTGAACAATTTTGCCTTTTATACTTTTTTTCTAACAAGTCTAACAAAAAACTCGCATAAATGAATTTTTATAGATTATTCATAACTTGATTCTGAAATTAAAAAATGACCATAAAATTGGATTGCTATGGAAGAAGAACTCATAAAGAAGTCATGCTAAATCGTTTTGGCTTAAAGTAAAAATGGAACAATCATAAATGATTGTTTTAGGCCAAAATTTAAAATTGGATTTTGGGAGAAAAAACATGGACTTTTACTTGGAATAAATCATAAATATTCTAAAAGCCAGCTTCAGCATCGAATATGATCATTTTGAATATGAAAAATGGAAAAAATGAAAATTGATAAAAAAAACATAGATTGACAAAATCGGAGCTGAAAAGGAACCAAAGAAAAATTCTTTGGAGAAAAACGAGAAAAAAATGGTACAGAAGGAACAGGAGAATTCAGTATACAAAGCGTAAGGAGAAAATTTTTTTTCAATCCTCTTCTGAGAGGGGGCTTAAATTTTAGAAGAGGGGCTTAAAATAGAGGAAATACGGAATCATAGAAATCAGTGAAAAGCAACACGAATAATCAGAAGTGTCCCAAAAAATCAAAAAAAGAGAGGAAAAATTGGCAAAATCCGCATTAAAGGATGGGGAAGTTGCTCTCATCATCGGTGGTCTCGACACGACCCAACTGGACAGAGCATCCTTCACCATACAATTTGATTGCCAACGCCATGTCCAAAACGTTGTTGTTCAAGTTCAAAATTCGTCCCAATACACTTTTGGCTGAAAAAATAAAAAATAAATTCATTCGGCGGCGTGCTGTAGTGGTCTATCACACAGGACACAAATCCTGGGAC
>LDKF01003415.1:0-19198 GCA_001026735.1 Rotylenchulus reniformis | reverse complement strand
CGGAGGAAGTTGATGATGAAGATATCGAATTGTTTGGCTAAAAATCTAATTAATATTAATGTTGAGCTGTGTTATTGTTTTCCATTTAATGAAAATCGATAATTCAATTTAAAAAAAAATCACAAAAAACGGTTATTTAAATGGTTCAAAAACAGGTTTAAAGTGGTTGCCGCCAAAAAATATTTACATTTTCGTGCTCAGCTCGACGAGCTCTACATGATGGCATATAATTTTGGCCAGTTTGACTTCCGGAACATAAACTGCATTTTTACCTTGTTTTTTATAAAATGACATAGCACCACTTATATTTTTCAAATTGCGACAAATTTAATTTTTTCCAACTATAATTAGAATTAGAGTGACGAAACAAAAAATAATCTAGGATCTTTGATTTATTGCTTTTTGATAAATATAAGAAATTATGGAAAAATTCAAACTTCTCAATATTTTTTCCATTATTTTTTTGTATTATTTTTGAGATATTAAAAAATTACTTTTTTTTGCTAAACAGTCACTTTTATTTAAAAAAAAATGTTGATTTAGATGGAATTCTGCAACTATGACTGTCTGTTATGATGGCCTTTTAGACCCCTCACAGAGCGTTGGACCAAGTTTTGAGGTTAGAATTCATAAAAATTTATACGAAAAATCGCTTAATGCATTAAATTAGAGGATGATTCGTTAAATTGCATCTTTAAGAGGTTCAAAGATTAGGGTTTTCGGCTTAAAATATATAGAGAATAATATTGCCAAACTGTATTATGTATGAGACGAGATTTTTGAGACACAAACAGCTATTCACTGCCCATTTCCAAAATCGGTGCCAGGCCAAGATGCGAAAATGGTCAAAAAGAGCGATGCGCGAAAAGGGGCAGAATGAGGGATGGATAGGAGAGACACCACATGTCTGTGGTGTCACTGTGCAGATACAATGCCTAAAAAATACTAATAAATAATAAAACCAGCATTTTAAATTTAATAAATAACAATTATAAAAAATTAAGCCATTAGCATTAAAATTTCAAAATCTAAGGTATTTAAATTTTTTTTGAAATCTCACTTGTATAATTTTCTACTTATAAAATTTTAGAAAATAAACATATCTTTGCGTAATGTATTTTTTGATCATCAACTTTATTTTCAATATTTTTGAGTCAATAGTTTTCTGAATTCCAAAATATTTTTGCCATGAGTCATAAATTTATAAAATTTTTCATACAGTATGATTCGGTTATAAAATTACAAAGAATTTTTTAAAATTATTTTTATTTGAAACTAATTTATTGGCCTTTTTTGTTAAAAAAATTTCGAAAATCAGAGGCATAGTATGATCTCAAAAATTGAAAATAAACTTAAAATTTATTAAAAATTCAATTTCAAAAAATTCAAATACCTTTGATTTTTAAATTTTAATGCTAAGGGCTTCATTTTTTATAATTTTTTTTCTTAATTTTTACGAAGTATAAAGCCTATTACATAACTTTTTTTGATTTTCGGTGAAATATTTTGAAGTTTTTCAAAATAGCCATAAAATTTGTGTTTTCTCAAAAGGGGGAAAAGGGGAATTCAAGAAAAAAATAAAAGATCAAAAAATCATAAATAATTATTGTTTGCCTAGCTAGCTTCTGAAATTTTTTGGCCAGATTAGATCTGTAGTAGTTTAACATCCGTCCTAGTTTTAAATTAGGAGGGGAGTACTAAAAAAATCAATTGCACTTTTGAAAATTGACCGTTATACTCTTTGCGCTTGGTTTAGCTACCAAACATAGCGGATAACAACATTGCCGATTACTGCCAACAATATCAGCCCAAGGATAATGTCACCCGACACGGCTTCACAATTGGCGTTTGCGCCAAAACAATTGGATATACAAATGAAAATGACGGGTCACGATTTGCAGCAAAATACAAAATTATTTTCAATGTGACACTTTCGTACTCTGGAATGATGTGAGTATAATTTGATTTTTTGGCTAACAAGCATAGTCTAAATAGTTTCTAGCAAAATCAACTTATACCCTTGAAAAGTTTTAACTTATCCAACTAATTTAATACCGTAAGGGAGAAGCATGCCCCTTTATGGAAGAAGCAAAAAGAGATCTATTAGCCGAGCTCTTTAGGGGCGGGCGTAGCTCAGTTGGTAGAGCAGCCGAGATCTAATCGGAAGACGCTGGGATCGTCCCCCAGCCGCCTCTTGTCTTTTTCCTCGGGAAAAAGGTGTGTGTCTAGAGAGCAAAGCGAACGATAGCAAAGCGAAGAGAGTAGAGAGCAAAACGAACGATCTCTTGGCAAGAGCCCACGTAGCGTTACTAATATATAGCATTGTTTCTTTAAATGTTATGTCATTACCTCACTGGTGCCAAAATAGTAAATAACACCAATCAAAATTGAATAAAAATAAATCAAAAATTGTAACTTTTTGCAAATTAAGTTAATTTAACAAATGGAGTCAGATAACTCGACCATTAATTATTCCCATCGTAATTTAGAAAAAAAAAGTATTTGGGAGAACATAAAATAGCATAAATTGGCTACTTAAGCTATTGTAAACGGTCAATACTCAATAATAGCACGATGAGTAATTGCTAACTTGTAAGAAATAACAAAAGATAAATCGGGAGAGGTAAAATGACCGGTCGAGGTAGTTTGGGCGCCAGCGATAATAAACTGGTCGTAACTTTTTTCGGAAAGTGGAATTTTTTGAGGTCTTGTTATGAAAAGATAGCCCTGAAAATCTATACAAAAATGTAAAAACCACCAACCGAATTGGACAAGTATAAAATAAGTTATGGCCAGATCTTTGGTCAAAACCATGATTTTATGGCTTAACATGTCCATAACTTATTTTCTACTTAGCTAATTCGGATGGTGGTTTTTACATTTTTGTAATAAACCTACGGGTTTATCTATCCATACCAAGATCTCAAAATCTTCACTTTCAGAAAAAAGTTATCACCAGTTTATTATCGCTGGCAAACGGCGGTGCCAAAAACGACCGCTTCGTAAACTGAAACGGTGCTTTGTCATTAGCTAAAATCGCCATAATCGGCGTTAGTTAAAAAACCGCCATAACCCCAAAAAATCTTAATAGGGTATTAGGGGATGTTTCTAACTTTTTCTTAGAATTAAAAAAAACTAAAAAAAACCAGAAGATAGAGCATAAAATTCTGCACAACTTTATCATTGGAAGTTTAGGTCTGCAAGCTTTAATAAAAAAGCTTTTGGGTATCCCCTAAAACCCTATTAGAGTTTTTTTTGGGGGTTATGGCGGTTTTTTAACTAACGCCCATTATGGCGGTTTTTAACTAATGACTAAGCACCAACTGAAACTAGTAACCAACGTCATTGTACCTATATAATTTTTCTTCCAACTTCCAGCTATTATTATACCAATGAAGCATGGGTTAACGGTACCATTGAATGGAATGGATACCACAAACCAGACAATCTGAACATGTCTCTCCAGGCACTGACCATCCATATCGCCAACGGCACTTCATTGTTCGCCACCCTGGTGGATCAAACAGGGAAAGTGCACCCATTTGCCGAACATATTCAAAAGGAGTTGGACAAAGAGAATCCGATCGAGTTTGACCAAATAACCCAAGGGGTAAGTTGGCACATTTTATTTTTGTGATCACTAGAGAACGGTGTGCTAGGACACGGCGCGTCACCCTATTTTTGTGACATATGACTCAATTGGGTGTATGATAGATTTACAACGGAAAAGAACCCGAGTTCGAATCCGCTACGCGTCGAATAATTTTTGAATTATTGCTGAACGAATTCTGGAATTTGTTGATCCCAAAAAAATTTCCATCACGAAAACAATAAACATTAGATCCCTCCTCCTTTTTGACCAAAAAATTTTAAAAAATCGATGAAAAATTATTTTTGTATAATCAAAATCTGACGTCAGTTTTAACGTATTAGTTTATTTGAGATGAGTTTCACGTGAGATGAAAGCATGTCAAAAAATTGAAAATACTGAAAATTCTTTTGCAATTCTGCATCTCACTCGAGGGTTTACGAAGGTTCAATTCAGATTCAGAGACCTTTTAACGTCACATTCAGACCTAGAACCATCAAAAATCCCCAGTTAGATTCAGAACATTTTTTTAAAAGGCGGAAGATCCAAAAAATTTGAACAAAAAAGGAACTATTACCGGCGGATATTCGACCAAAAATTGTAGCATAATTGTTATTATTCTCTATTTCTAAAAAAATAGGCTAATTCAAAGGAAGAGATAATATCTTATGAAAATATTCTTGGTGAACAAAAAACATTTACCTAAAAAGTATACCTTTTTTTTCTAAGTATACCTTTAACCCAGATGATCTAAATACCTAAGCTCAATAACTCGGCATTTAAAAAAATTAAGAAAGATGCTCTGGGATTGTTGGGACGCGACCTGATCCCGCAAGATGACAACGATACCAGCAGCTGGAACCGAACACTGCAATTTTTTAATCCACCGGGATATTGTGGAAAAATATTATTGCACATTGATGGTGAACTTATCTCGACAAGGCTAAATTGTGTAATTTTAATTAAAAAATCCTTATTTATGGAATTTTGGCTAAGGAATTCTTCTCTGGCTTCGGCTATGTAGTCAATTTTTTCCATTTCTGGGGAATTAAAAGCAAAAGAAATTTATTTTTTGGTTTTTTTGGTTTTCGAACTTCAATTAAATTTTATTGCATATATTTGCTTTTACTTGTTAGTTTAAAAAATCCGGGGTTTGGGCCTGATCCAGGCTGTTCGTAAACCCATACTTTCCTTGTTCGCAGACCCGGAATTTGCTTTGAATATTTCAGTACAAACGCCCAAAAAATTACTGTGACAAAGTTGGCAAAGAAAGATTTGATGAAGAGATTGAGAAAAATCACTTACTTCTTTGGCTCCAGGAACATTGTCCTTGCGGGAACAACACGAATGCGACTATTCCCCCAGAAATCGTAAGTGCTAAATTTTAAATTTTTGTTAGTTGATGCAAAAAAACCAGTAAAAACATAACAAAAATTTTAATATTTTTGCATCATTTTGAAGGAAAAATATTGTGCGAATTCAAATTGAATTTAAATTATTTTTAAAGACTACAGAATAAAAAATAAAGAATAAACCATTGAAGGGAAAATTTAAAGGGATCAACAATGTGTATAGATTTTTGGGAGAATTTCAAATAAAATTTTCAGAAAAAAAGCTATTCGCAGATTATTCGTTACTTGTGGAGTTTAGGTATTACTGATCCATTATTTTTCTACCCAAAAGTTAGCGTACGTGCTACAGTACCAACGAGCACTCATTTTCTTTTCCATAAGCACTCTTTTCGTTTTCTTCAACACTTTTCATGAGCATTCTCTCGTTTCAACGAACACTTTTTTCGTTTCAAATAAAAAATTCATTTCCAACTTTTGGGTTACAAAAATAATAGTACAGTAGATACCCTTTTTACCCCCCCCCCACCATCCAAGAATTTGGCATTTTTTAGAAGTTTATTCAAGAAAACATGCCTTTGGGGTAGTTTTGACACTGAATCCGATTCTAACGTCATTTTGATGTAATGCGTCATCTGACATCACTTTTTTGACGTTAAAGTTAAAAAGTTTGTTATAATGGGCTATTCACTTTTCTGAGGTTAGTGTCACAAAGTGACGTCAGATCACGCAGTACGTCAAAATGGACGTCAGAATCGGATTCAGCGTCAAAATATACCCCAAAGAAGTCAACTTTTTCAATAAAAATCATTGGATGGTGGAGGAGGGGGAGTAAAAAGGGTACCTAAACTCCACAAGTACCAATTATTCCACTAACTCTTGTGAATGCATATTTTTGTTTGCTCAAATTTTTGCGCCAACTGTTGTGTCCTCAGACTGGGGTTTGAAGATAGGGGATTTGGCATTGTGACCTTTTCACGTTTGATCATTTCCCCTTCCCACTGTCTATAAATATTCCTCTGTTTCCTTATTCCCCACCATTCATTCCACCCATTTCCAGAGTTCCCTCTCTTCGCGACCATTGTCCATTTATTGATTAATAAATATTTCTTCTGACTCTTGAGCGGACACAACAGTTAATTGGCGCAGTCAGTGAAGTGGAAAAGTGCAAATATAGCAGGGTTGGATATAAATTCAACAAGCAAAAATAAAAGGGATTGGATTTTTGCAAATTCTTCAAATCGTCCAAAGCTTTAATACCATGGGCTGGGATTAAAACATCATCAAATCAACGGATAATTTTCAATACCCGGGCTGGGATTGAAAATTTTTGCTTTCAATACCCGGGCTGGGATTGAAAGCACTGCTTGCAATATCCGTGTTGGAGTTGCAAGCTCTACAAATCTTCGGTTCCAGTAACCCGGATTGGGGCTGGACAAATTTTTCTTCTCAATATCCGGGTTGGAGTTGAGAAGCGACGATGACTACAAATCAGCAAGTGGACAGCAAAGGAAAAACTGGCAAAGTTCCGGGCCCATTCACGGAAGGAATGTCATGGGACTCCTGGTCCGAAAGATTCGACTTTTTCATCAAGCTCCGCGGGATCACCGATCCAGAAACGAAAAAACTCCTGCTTTTCATCGAAATTCGACCAATTTATGAGGAGTTGCGGAGCATGGCCCAGCCTGACGATGTGAGAACAATGGCGCTGACCGACATTATGGGATTAATGGCGGGTAGATACGGAGAAACAAAATCGATTGCAGCCAAGCGTCATGACCTGTTCACCGCCCGACAGCAACAAGGACAAAACATCAAGGATTTCTCCATCCTGTTGCGAAGCCTGATTGCCAAAGCTGAATGGGGGAAGGACAGCATCGACATGTGCCTGTGTGCACTAGAGACCGGACTTTGGGTTCGATCGAGATTTCATCGAGAATCTCGAAAAATCTCGTTTCTCGTAAAATTTCGAAAAACTTCAAAAAGGTTCGATCGAGATTTCGATCGAGAATCTCAAAAAATCTCGAACCGAGAATCTCGAAAAATCGAAAAATCTATCTTAAAAATTGACCATTCTTCTTCAGAAAAGGTCATAATATTAAAAAATTTCCGATGCTACTTCTTAAAACCAAAAAATGATTAATTTTCTTAAAGAAATGGACGAAAAATTCTCAAAAGTTTCTCTAGTGACCTATATCGGGACCGCTTAATAGGAACGATCGAGATGTTCGAGATTCAAAAGGTTTCGATCGAGATTTCGATCGAGATTCTCGAAAAATCTCGTTTCTCGAAAAATCTCGAAAACTCTCAAAAAGGTTCGATCGAGATTTCGATCGAGATTTTCCGAGATTCTCGAACCGAGAATCTCGAAAAATCTCGAAAAATCTCGTCTCGGTCCGGTCTCTAGTGTGCACTGTTCATCAACGGATTGTCCAGCGATGCGATCAGAGTGGAATTAATCAAGAAAGGTGATCAACAAATGAAGTTCAAGGATGCGGTTGAAATCGCAGTTCTTCTGGAACAGTCCGATGTTGATGCACATGCCATCGGGTCGAGCAGCATGAAAGTCGATGTGGCCCGGGTTGCGGCACCAAAAAGGGGAGGAGAAAGGCCAAAGCCGAACTCCCAGAAGCCCGGCAGTTCGAATCCCTGCTTCAGATGCGGTCAGACTGGCACTGGGACAACAACTGCCCAAACAGGAATTCCACTTGTGATAAGTGCGGAAAAAAGGGCATTGGGCAGTCGTGTGCAATCAAACGTGGCGAATGGTCAAAAAGAAGATCAAAAGAAATGGGGAAAATCCTGGAAGAAGCCAAATGTGGGCAGTGTCATCAAGACCAAGGAGTTGGTCAATGGAATTTCAGTGCCACACAGCATCGTAGAGCTGAATGTGCATAATGGAAAGGCGAAATTTGAGCTGGACAGCGGTGCAAGCGTTTTACTGATTAGCGAGCGGGACTGGAAACGCATTGGGAAGCCAAAAATGGAGCCGGCGCAGGGATTGCTCGCCTATGGAGATGTTCCCATCGACGGGATCCTTGATCAGGCTGAAGTACAAGTGGCTTACCTGGACAAAAAGTGCACCACACAGATGTATGTGATCGGTGGCCAGCGGCGGAATTTGTGCGGTCGTGACCTAATCAGTGGTCTGAAATCGATCTGAACCGTGCAATTGGCATAGGATCTGTGCAAAAGCAAACCAGCAAAAAGGATTTGGAAGCGGTACTTCAGAAACATTCCGAGGTTTTCCGGGATGAACTTGGCAAATGCACCAAGAGGACTTCGCTGAAGTTCAGGGATGGAGTACAGCCAAAAAGATGCAAGCCGCGACCAGTGCCTTTCGCCCTTCGACAAGAAGTTGAAAAAGTCCTGGAAAATTGGCAAGCGGAAGGGGTGATTGAGCCCGTGGAAACCAGTGACTGGACAACTCCGCTAGTAATTGTGCCAAAGCCAAATGGGAAATTGAGGCTTTGTTGTGACAATAAAGTCACCGTGAACCCATGGTTGGACATCCACCAGTACCCACTCCCTCGTCCAGAAGAATTGTTCAGTGTGCTCAACGGGGGCAAGAAGTTCACCAAAGTGGATTTGAAAGAAGCCTATCTGCAGTTACTCCTGGATGAACAGGCCAAGAAATGCTTAACCATCTGCACCCATAAGGGCCTGTATCAATTTACACGGCTTCCTTTTGGCGTCGCTTCAGCACCGGCCATCTTTCAGCAGGTCATGGAGGACATTCTACAGGATTTGGAAGGAGTCGCAGTCTATCTGGACGACATCCTCATCACGGCACCCACTCAAGCGGAACATCTTCGGAGAATTTCCCTCGTCCTACAGCGGCTAGGCGAGAGCGGACTACGAGTTTAGAAGGAAAAATGTGAATTTATGAGGGACAAGATCGAATATTTGTGACATGTGGTGGACAAGAACGGGATTCACACTTCTCCGGAAAAGGTTGCAGCGATCAAGAAGATGCCAGCACCCCAGAATCTGAAGGAATTGCAGTCATTCCAGGGAATGGTGAACTATTACGGGAAGTTCGTACCAGCAATGGCAACTATCTCGGAACCCTTGAATGAACTGAGGAGAACCGGGTCAAAATGGCATTGGGGATGTGATCAGCAGAAGGCATTCGAGCAGATCAAAGAGAAGCTGTCATCGAGTGATTTGCTGGTGCATTACGATCCGGAAAAGCCATTGTTTTTGGCCACGGATGCTTCAGACTATGGAATGGGAGCGGTATTATTCCACAAGGACGCCAAAACCGGGAAGATTGGCGTGATCGCATACGCATCAAAGACGCTCAATCCAGCTGAAAGGAACTACGCCCAAATTAAAAAGGAGGGACAATCCATAATTTTTGGGGTAGAGAAGTTCAACCAGGCCGAAAATTCGTCTTGCAGACTGATCACGAGCCGTTGAAGAAGATCTTCGGACCAAGGGTGAACTTTCCATTGCGGCAGCGAAAAGGCTCCACAGATGGTCCTTGATTCTGATGAACTACGATTTTGAAATGGAGTATTGCCCTACAAAGGAAATCGGGAATGCCGATGGACTGTCACGGTTGCCTGCACCAGAATTGGGAAAAATCGATGTGGTGAGCCGAGAAGTTCATGAAGTTCAGGCAGAAGCACTGTCATCCTTGCCGGTGAGCGCAGAAGGCAATGCGGAAGAAACCAGGAAGGATCCCATCCTGAAGCTGGTGAAGCAATACCTGGACGAGGGCTGGCCGCAAAAATGCGCTGAGAAGAGTTTGAAGCCATTTCACCTTGCTATAAATGATTTGGAGCTGGCTGAAGGGTGCATTCTTTTGGGAATTAGAACAGTGATCCCTGCAAAATTCCGTGCAAAGATGCTAGAATTACTGCACACGACGCACCCAGGCATTGCCCGGATGAAATCGCTGGCTCGACAAAAGATGTGGTGGCCGGGCATTGACAAGGACATAGAAATTATTAGGAAAAAGTGTAAAGTTTGCCAGTCAGATGCTCCGGAGGAACGCAAGGTTCCACTTCATCCGTGGGAAACACCAGATGAGCCATGGCAACGACTTCACCATTTTGGGGATCAATGTGGGTTGTCGTGGTCGATGCAAAATCCAAAATGTTTAGAGGTGGTTCAAATGAAGAGCACGACGACCGGTGCGACCATCAATGCACTGGGAATTGTCTTTGGAACCCATGGATTGCCAGACCAAATTGTCAGCGACAATGCACCGCAGTTCACCGCGCTGGAATTTCGTGATTTCTGCAGGTCCAGAGGAATCGAGCACATTGATCGCTCCATACAATCCGAAGAGCAATGGAATTGCAGAACGGTTTGTTCAGACGTTCAAACAAGGAATGCGACGAATGCAGACTAGAGACCGGACTTAACGTTCAATAAAGATCTTGAACCAAGATTCTTGAAAAATATTGAAAAAAACAGAAAAGGTTCAATAAAGATCTTGAATTAAGAATCTTGAAAAATATTGATCTTGAAAAAATCTTGACCCCAAAAATTCAAGATCTTGATCATTTTTCAAGATTTTAATTTTTTTCTTCCAATTTAAGAAAAATTTCAAAAATAACTGATAAAAGGGTATTAAATATTGAAAATAAAAAAGAATAACAATTAAAAAAGAAATCAATATTGGTAATTGATCAAATGAAGAGTACATTTAAAAAAAGATCATCTTACAATTAGCCTTGAATCAGCATCAAAAAATACTCTTGGGAAAAATTACAAAAATTTTTTAACTTCAGCGTCAATTTAATTGACGTTAGATAATGCGCTATATCAGAATGGTCGCCAAAATCGGATTCAGAATCCAAAAATATCCCGGAATCTGGTTTTTATATGATTTAAAAAATTTCCAAAATTCCGTTGCGGGGATGGGTTAAATCCGACATAAAAGCAAAACGTACCTATACCTATTAAAAAAAGAAAATCGAAAGTAATGAACAATTAAATGGTAAGTGAACACCGGAATAATAAATCATCCAATAATTGAAATAAATTATTCGAAAAATGTTGAATAATAGATACAAAAACATTATGATTATTAATATTTGTTGATCAAGATCTTGAATTTAGCTTCTTGAAAAATCTTGATAAATCTTGAAAAATTAGAAAAGGTTCAATAAAGATCTTGAACCAAGAATCTTGAAAAATCTTGATTCTTGAAAAATATTGAAAAAATCAGAAAAGGTTCAATAAAGAACTTGATTCAAGATTTTTCAAGATTCTTGAATCAAGATTCTTGAAAAACCTTGTCTTGGTCCGGTCTCTAATGCAGATAGATGGATGGCCCGTGGATCTTACCTTGTCGCAATTCCTGCTGAAATACCGTGTGACTCCGCATCCAGCAACAGGAAAAACTCCGTGTGAGTTGCTCTTCGACGGAAATTGCGGACTCTCTTGGATTTGGTCAAGCCTCGCCAGAAATCAAAGGAAATGAAATGCCTATGAAGAGCGAGAAAGGCAAAATTTCGACCAAAATAAGAGGGAAAAGTCCTTTGAAATCGGTCAGCCAATCTTCGCCAGGAACTTCCGAGATGGTCCGAAGTGGCTGCAATGACGGATTCTTCAGAAAATAAAAAAAAGAAAAAACAAAAAAAAGGTGCGGCCATGTTTCTGATTCGGACTCCTCGAGGCCTTTGGCTCGTCACTTTGATCAGCTGAAGCCGGACTTCACGGATCAGAATCGGGATGAATCTGATCCCGAGAGTGAACAAGGGCCGATCGGGGGAACTTCGGATGGAACAGATCCCCCAGAAGCTAAAGAGCAGGAGTTCCACTCTGCGGAAGAAGACCGAGAGCCAGAAATTGCGGTTCCCGAAGTTGTTCCTCCACAACCCCGGGTTGGGGATCAACCGCCGTTGCGCCGGATCAGGAAGCCGAGGAAGATCTTCAAACCCAAGTCGAGCCCAAGGAGAAGGGGGAAGGAGTGTTGTGTCCTCAGCCTGGGGTTTGAAGATAGGGGATTTGGCATTGTGACCTTTTTCACGTGTGATCATTTCCCCTTCCCACTGTCTATAAATATTCCTCTGTTTCCTTATTCCCCACCATTCATTCCACCCATTTCCAGAGTTCCCTCTCTTCGCGACCATTGTCCATTTATTGATTAATAAATATTTCTTCTGACTGTTGATCGGACACAACACCAACCAACCTTTTATAGCATGGATTTCTAACTGCATAATTTCTAACTTTTTTCATATTTTGAATATTTCCCATTTTTAGGCAATGCATCTTTTGGCGCAAAATAATTTCTTTTGATAATTTCTAAATCTTTTGGCGCATACAATTTGTTTTTAATTAATAAATCAATTTTCATTCAGCAAAAGCATGTTTTTATTTTTATTCAAATCTTTTTAGAAAAATAGAACCTTCACGGCACCATATTCCACCAAAAAACCATTGCCTCCTTATCGGAGAAAACGCTATTCAAATGCCAAGAAAGCTGATCATGATGACGGCCTGGTTCCGGGATGCGAAGATGCAGAAGAGAGAGAGAAACCATTTGGAATTGGACTGATGAAATTTCTTCCACAAATTGACGAGGACATCGCGGAACAAAAAAAGTGTCGGTTTTAAAGTAAATTTTTAAAAAACTAAAAAATGGAGAAATAACGCTGTTTCTACCAATTAAAAAATTTGTTTGAACATAATAAAAAAATATAATAATATTATATTAAATCTTTTTTCCGTAATAAAAATTTATAATAATACTATCAGATTATGTTTTGATATTAAAAATAAATTATCTGTTCTCTACTAGGGTTTTACTTTTGAGCATAGTTCCACTTGAGGAATGAAGCATTTAGGTTTTTTATGAATCCCAATCAGGAAAAAAATTTTGGTGTTAGTGTTAAAAAAGTGTCAAATGCAAAAATTTGGCTGACAACTTTTTTTGAAGCTTGCTAGCCAATAGTATAAAAAGAAACTTTGTAGAATTTTGCTCTAACTCTTGAAATACCAAAAGACAGACCATAAAATTTTGCAATTTGGCTTTTTATACCTTCGGCCTAGCAAAGTTAGAAAAAAAGTTTTCGCCCAGATTGTCCCATTTGACGTTTTTTAAGCCGTAGGAGACGTTTCAGTGTAGCCATTTCAGTGTGATAGAAAATCGTCATAACTCAATCAGTTTAAAGCAAGCTTGATGTCAATAAATTGTTAAATTGTTCTAAAGTCTGCTATGAAAAAGATCAAACTGAATGGCCAATTTAGAAATGTTATGGCATATCTTTGATCAAACCACAATTTTGTTTGCGTATTTTGGCCAAAACTTTTTCCTAATCCGCCAACGGAATGAACTTTTTTGCGAATAAGCAGACATTTAGACATTCATCTTTTAGCACCAAAACTCATTTTTACATGTTGTTATAAACTGAAAATTGAGTTATAAGGATTTTTTATTTTGTCCTAAAGCTCTAAAAGCCCGATTTCTTTACCAACAAAAAACAGCTTAGCAAATTACTTAGCCAACATATAGCACCATTTTTTAACTTCCCTCTCCTTCAAGGTAGGTTGAAAAATATAAGGCTATCCCTCTATTATAAGGCCCCCTTCGAATGAGCTTGAAAAAATCAGGCCTGGATCTTATAATATAGAATTTACGGCATCCTTGATCAATTATTCTAAAAAATAATCATTTAGGCTGCCCTAACAAAACTAATAACAATGCTGGCACCGACAGTCTACGGGCGAAACGGCAGTTGGACAGCCGGAAGAATATAAGGAAAACGCCAATAGCATACCGATTTGCACCAGAAGATGAAATACAAGTTTTTGGTAATTAATCAATTAATTAATTAATTTTTTAAATCGATTACACCTAATTTTGGTACTCTGTTTATTGATTTAAAAATGAATAATTTTCCTCATTTGAAAACCTTTCGCTAATCATTTAGAGAAGGATAAGAGGGAAGGATAGAAAGGGAAAAGAAGGAACAGTAAGTGAAAATTAATCTGAGAGGAATGAAAAGGGTTTCTAGGATGTTAAGAAATTGCCAGAGGTCTCATTTTATTCCAAATTTCCGATAAAAGTGCGAAATTTTCGTGCGAGCCTTTATTTTTCAATATTTTCGAAAAATTTCGAATTATGATCAGAATTCAAACATCCAAAAATCAACAAATAGCGGATATTGTCTTCGATCCCCTGTATCCCCACAGGCAAAAGGCCGCGGGGACGGAGAGACCTTGTGGGGAGCGGGGACTCCGCGCCAACCCTAGTAAATATTTAAATTTTTATTTCAGTTAAAAACGTTGAAGATTGGAAGGAAGCAATCGATTGGAGCCTCAGACACATCGAGTACAAATATTAAAAAAATTATTTATTGTGTAAAATCATATTAATTGGGAATTTAATCCTTTTATAGATTACTACTTACAAGGGACACTCACAACTTGACTTGTCATTTGCCAAAGTGAAAGGAAAAATATAAATGATATACTATGAAATAGAATTGAAGTATGATATATGAAAAATTGGCTGGATGAAGCGATCCAATCATGTTTTGATAAGAAAATGAATTTTTTTTAATATTCTATCCACGTGCTTTAAGCACGGGTCATCGGTGCTAAAATTAACATCTGGTAAACAAAAGCAAAAAGCGCGCTAGGTCAAAACTTTAAAATGTGAAAATTTGCAGAAAAATATTTCTGACTTATTAGCTTTTAGTTTTTTTTTGCATTTCCCTGGAAATTTAGAAATTTTTCAATTTCTAAAAATACATGTTTATTCGATTATATCAAATTTTTTAACCGAATTCAAAACACTAAAAAGGTCAATAAAGAAATTATTTTCTGCGAATTTTTTTTTATATTGTGTGGCCTAGCAATCATTTTCACTTTCTTTACCAAGCTGCTATTTTTGACCCGCCCTTCACTGATGACCCATGCTTAAAAGACGGACCCCGTCCCCGTCCCCGCGAGGGTCGCCTGTCCCCGTCCCCGCGGCCTTGTCCCCGCGGGGACACGAGGACAAAATGCACCCCTAAGAATGGGATAATCGGCCAAAATTGATCATTCTTTGTGAGAGAAATGGGAAAAAATGACGGAAAAATAAAATTTTCTAAACCAATTTTTCTTAGGAAATGTTGAAAATATTTAAGAAATTTTCTCCGGCGGCCCCTATCGAGGCCGCCGACTCAACTAATAGTGTATTTCAGTTACAGGTTCTCGACACTTAAGTCAAAATCAGCAAAGGTAAATAAAAATTACGTAATTTTTCAACAAACTACTATGTCCTGTCATCCTTTATTGGATTTTGAAAAAAAAACATAATTTTGCCGAAAAGATCTTTTTCCCGGTGGCCCACAGGCGCTAAAGTAGCCATTTAGATAGACATTTTGGCGCCAGTGGCCATAATTTTTTGTTAAACAACAAATCTTGACCCAATTGTAGCCAACATACAAGGCTATCCTAAATGCAAAAGTCTTTCGAATTGGTCGCTGAAATAAAAGTTATAACCAAATTATTGACAATTGCGCCAAACCGGTCGGCGCCAAAGTGACCTCTACTCCCGTCTTAAATAAGAAATTATGTCATTTTTTGAAAAATTTAGTCCTTGAAATTTTTGAAAAAAAATTATTACAAGCCTCCGATTGTTGAAAAATATATAAATTTTTAAAATTTTTGATTTTTGAAAAAAAATTCGTACATTTTTAAAAAATTTTTATAGACCTAAGATTTCTCGAAATTTTTTTCATAGTTCTCGGATATGCCAAAAATTTGAAAATAGCTCAAAAATAATAAAAACAATAATTTTTAATTGATTTAAAATGTATTTTCATTAATGCGCAAAAAAATTTTCTCGAATTTTTTTTTCACAATTAAAAGACTTAGAAAAATTTCTTGTCCCCCCGCCCCGTGAAAATCTGTCCCCGTCCCCGTCCCCGCGAGGGTCGCCAGTCCCCGTCCCCGCGGTGACCCGTCCCCGCGGGGAATTCCGCCACCCTAGATAAAATAGTTAAAAATTCATTTTCTCATCAAAACATGATTGGATCGCTTCATTGGCCGAAGAAAAATTGCACCCCTAGGATAGCATTCTTGACGTGATAAATACGGAAAGAAGTGATGCGATTATATCCGCGGATTTTAGGGGACGGATATGAATATGAAAAATTGTATCCATCTTGTGCACATCTGTTTTTTGACTTAAGTTCGGTTTTTTTAAATTTTATAATCGAATTTTAACATTTTTCACGATAATTAGAAATTGAAAAAAATAAAAAGACCATAAATCGATCACAGTTTTTTAGCATATATTTGCCTTTTATAGCTTGAACCTTGAACCTAGCAAGGTTTTTTGACCCAAATGGAGGTTTTTTAGTGGATACCCGCTTTTGCGGACAATACATAATATTTTGTAATTTTGTTTTAATTCAGTTCAAAAGCAATTTAAAGAAATCATTTTTTGTAAAAATAGAGAATAAAAAAATTAGCTAAAAAATATGCATGAACCTTCTCGCACGGTATTATATATCTATGTATTAGGCAAATACTAGGCATTTGGCCAAAAAAATTCTCTGGCCATAATTTTTTCATTGTGTCCAATTCGAGAAGGAATAGGGCTAAAGCTAAAAAAGCTCCATAAGCTCGATGTTTTTTTATTCTAATTCTAGAGCTATCTAAATTGGTATAAATTTGATTATATTTTTCCGACCACTTTTACCAAAAAGCAAATTGTGAGTGTTCCTTGTTTTGTTGGTCGTTGACAGTGTTGGTCGATTGATTGATTCCCCATTATTAAGTCACCACGATGAGTCCTCATGATTGAGTCCCCGTTGTTAAATGGTCGTTAGAGTCCCTACTTTTAATAATAGCAATTGCGGAACCCTTCCGCATCCATACATCTGCATCACTTCTATTCACCTTCCGCATCCATCCGCATAACTTTTAATGATCTTTTGCATCACTTAACCACCCTCCGCATCCATCCGCATCATTTCTACTCAGCTTCCGCATACGGCTATCCGAGTTTTGTGGACCCGACATTTGCGGACCGTAACTTTTGCGGACCCAAAAACGCTTAAATAATTAAAAATGAAAATTTTTATATGTCTTTCCAAGGGCTAATGGGCATTATGAAGCGTTGTCAAACAAAAATTTGTCATTCAGAACAATGTATAAAAGGATAAGCCAAGATCCGTTTTTGTTTTGCGGTTTTTTCGCGTCAATTTAGTGGGGGGGCGGGGGGGGGGNGGGGGGGGGAGGAGCTTAAATCCTTAAAGATTAGGATGCAATATTTGAAAAAGATAAGCAAATTACATCAATTCTGCTTGCTTGTTTCTTCCGGAATTTTGCCGAATATATAAGCCGGTGTAATGATTTTGAGAATTGGACTGATGTTTAATTTAAAAAACGCTTCATAATGCCCTTTGGTCCCCCATCCCCCATTGGCTCTTGGGAAATGCTTTTAAAAAATTTCATTGTTAAATTTTTTTTAACTTTTTTGAGTCCGCAAATGTCGGGTCCGCAAAAGTTACGGTCCGCAAAAGTCGGGTCCGCAAATGTCGGGTCCGCAAAAGTTACGGTCCGCAAAAATCGGGTTAGCAAATGTCGGGTCCGCAAAAGTCCGGTCTGCAAAAGTCGCTCCACGTCCGCATCCATCCACCTAAGAGTCTGGGGAGGACGTGGAAATCTTGGAAGGACGCGGAAGGGTCTGGGGAGGACGCGGAAATCTTGGAGGGAAGCGGGATGGTCTGGGGAAGACGCGGGAAGAGTCTGAGAAGGACGCGAAAGGATTAAAAAAGTAAGCGGAAGGGTGACTAGGTGAAGCGGAAGGGAGAGGTGATGAAGCGTAAGGGTGAAAAAATAAAGCGGAAGATGATGCGGAAGGGTGAAGAGGTGATTCGGAACGGTGAGGAGGTGAAGCGGAAGAATTGGGATTCTACTGATGAGCTAAAAACAACGGGGATTCAATCGTGTAGGGACTCAATCGTGAGGACTCAATCGTGTAGAGACTCAGAGGAAACGCAAAGACGCAAAGGAAACGCAAGAGCGTAGGCCTTATAAATTAAAAAAGTAGAAATTACTAAAAATATAAAGACAGCTACTGTTGAACCTTTCATCATAACCAAAAACGTAATGAAAAAATGAAAGTTTATTTTCAAAAAAGCAATTTAAATGAGCACAAGACACTCTTGGCTATAATGATTCATTACTAAAAATTTCAAACATAAAATGTGTTGTATCCTTGGGTCGTCGGAAGAGGCCAAGAGACACAATGAAGAATAATAGTTTATTGATGACAATAGAATAAAGGAACAAGGAAAGGAAGGGAGGAATGAGGAGAGAATGAGCGAAGAATGAGCAAAATGACTTGCTTATATAGGAGGCGTGAGACTCAGGTTTAGAATGAGAGAGAAGGAAATACATAATGACAATGGAAAATATCATCACAAGAAGAATCATGTAATCATGTATCACATATCCAACATCTCCCTCTTTAACTTCTGAAGTCCCGCCAGCACATCAGAATGTCCCATAGATCACGTCTGTCCATGTGTGGGGCCCATCTGATCGAGCTGTAGTCGAGCGAGGCTCCTCCGAATGGTCCGTAGTCGAGCACGCAGACGAGCGGGGCCCATCTGAATCCGTAGTGGTGCTTGTAGACGAGCGGGGCCCGTCTGAATCCGTNAGAGGGAGGAAAAGCTGACGCAGAGGACAGAGACGCAGAGGAAGGCACGCGTGCGTGTAAACCGTCTGACCGTCTTCCCCATAATGTTTCCGCGGTTTCTTGCTGTCTGCCACATCGCAGTCAGTGCAATGGGCATAGAGCGCACGCGGGCTCATGCCCTGAGGGCATAAATTACTTTTTAGCTCTCAACACCACGAAGGATTTACCAAGATCGGCAGCAGAGGAATTATGCATACATGCCGTCATAAATCCCGGGGGAAAATTTCACATCGCGGTTTTTGCACTTCGAAAAATTGGATTTTTTGTGGAATCGGATCAGTAATTTTTTATTTATTTTTCGTGGAAATTCACGTGTTTTCCACAGGGTTTCAACGACGGTTTCTCAATGAATTGAAATTCCAGCGTAGATTTCAGGATTTTCAATGAATTTTTAGCAGGTACTGGTAGGATTCGATCTGTAGAAGGGATTTTTTGTCCAAAAATGTAGGAAATTGCAGGATTTCCTAGGGTTGTGGATTGAAATTGCGGAAATTTTTTTGATTACGAGTTGCAGCCGATTTGTTGAAATTCTCGAGGCTCTTAAATTCGCTTTAAGCTGATTTTTGCTCTCAGGTTTCGAATTTCCAGACGGTT
>LDKF01003413.1:1192-19279 GCA_001026735.1 Rotylenchulus reniformis | reverse complement strand
AGAATTGTAATTATTCAAAAAAAAACAATCTCAATCTATATCAGAATTACAATTACAAAACGTATCATAGAAAACGTATCATAATTACAATCTCAATCTTTAAAAGTACAAACCTAATCCGTATCTTAATTACAAGCGCAATCTGTACCAGTAATACAATACTAATTCGTATCATAATTACAATCTCAAGCTTTAATAGAATTTCAATCTCAATCCGCAACAGGATTACAATTACAATCCTCAATAGAATTGCATTATACAATCTCAGTCTGTATGAAATTAATTCCACTTCAGAAAATGCATTCTCAAATCGTATCAGAATTACAATTTGTACCAGAATTACAATCCTATCCCACATCATAATTCCAAGTGCAACCCGTGTCTGATTACAATCTCAATCTGTAACTGAATTTCAATCTCAATCCGCAACAGGAATACAATTACAATCCTCAACAGAATTCTGAACAGAATCTATAACAGAATTACAATTACAAAACCTATCATAATCACAATCTCAATCTTCAGAATTACAACCATACTCCGTATCATAATTACAATCGCAATCTGTACCAGTAATACAATACTAATTCTTATCATAATTACAAGCTCAATCTGTAATAGAATTTCAATCTCAATCTGCAACAGGATTACAATTGCGATCCATAACAGAATTGTAATTAGAAATGCAATCTCAATTTATATCAGATTTACAATCTCAATCTTTGTGCAATATTACAATTTCAATTCGCATCAGAAATACAATTTCATCTCCTGCAATTCATTAATGTAATTTCATAAAAATTTCTTTTTGGAAAATTAAAGGAAAATAATTAGAAATTTAAAAAATGCAAAATTAAAAACAAGAATTACCTCTCACCCTTCCCTAGTGGTCCATCTCAGCTTTGTACATCCTATGGGCCATTCTGAGTGCCCTCGCTGATTGGGAAGCGTTCGCGCAGCCGATGGGCCTGATCTCGCTCACCTCCAAGTATAATGCCCAGGGCTTCATCTACTCCTACTACGTGATCATGGCCCTGGTGATCATCACTGTGATCGGGGACTATTGGATCACCGCGGTGAACCAGAAGAAAATTCGGAATCGGTAATCACTTAATAAGTAAATAAAATCCATAAAATTGAAAAATTGATACTGTTAGTATCGTGGAAAAAAAAAGAAATATTGAGCAGAGGGACAAAGGTAAATTATATTTTATGGATTACCGCTATACTAATTCTTCCATTTTTCTTATCGCAATTGAAATCCGGTTCCATGACATTTCGGCATCAAAAAGACACCTGCAAATGGGCAAAATGCCAAATTTCCTTTGAACAACTCGGGAAAATTTGAGATCTGCGAATTTTTGTTGGAAAAACAAGTCTATGAGGCCCGATTAAAATGTTTAAAAATTTAATGCTAAATTTTCGCATTGTTGCCAATTTTTTGGTGCCGAATTGTCCTAAAAAATGGTGCCAAATTGTCATGAAGTTATTCGACTCTCATTCATATGTGGACAATTGAATCCCAGCTCCAAAAATATGCAAAGAATAAATTAAAAATAAAAATAAGAAACTTGCAAAAATATTTGAAAAAAGTAAATTGAGAATGAAAACAATTAAGAATTAATAAGTCCCCTATAGAGAGCGGTTGAAAATTTTCAAGGATTCCTTACTACCTATTAGCTTTTCCGAATTTTCCTCCATTTCACAGGGGCTTCCACAGTCTGTTCACCTACTCACTGAGCCGCAACTACCAAGTGAAAGAGAACTTGGTCACGATGCGCCTGATCCTGCCCCTGGACATGTCCTATGCCATCTTGTTCAGCATTTATGTGACCATTGGCATTGTGCTCAGATCACTGAAGGCTCAGATGCCGATCATCAAATATGTCGCATATTACAACGCCGCAGTCACTGTAAGGCAGTGGCGTATCTAGGATTTCGTCTTNCTGCTGTAAGGGTGTATGGGGTGTGAAAAAAACTGGAAATTGAATGTAAAAGATGTTTTAAAAGGACGTTTAAAAAATAGTGCCAAATGCAATTTTTTGTCCGAAAACTTTTTTGTTTTATAGGTCGAAAATATAAAAAGTCATTGTGCAGAACTTAATTCTCTATCTTCGAGTATTTTTAATTTTTTTATATTCGAAACAAGGTTCAAAATATCCCCTAAAAAACCTATTTTTTCGGTATTTCGGGAAAATTTCGAACTTATTATTCGATTTATAAAATGCTACAAGATAGAGCATGAAATTCTGAACTTTTGTTTTTATACTTTCGACCTAACAAGTTTTAAAAAATTTTCGGCCAAAAAAGGGCATTTGGCACTTTTTTAACGCACCATTTGTTAATACTTTAACGTCCTAGCGAAGTGGTTTAGTATCGAGTTGGCAGATCCCGATTTTACCAGTCCTTGCAAACAGTTTATGAATAAATGTAAATTAATAATAGATGAAACCATCCTTAGCTTGCATACCATATTCTATACCATCCTAACGAATATTCATTATTCACCCGATTTTCAGCTCCTCCTTCTCCATTCCGCGCTCACCGTGCTCATCTACATCCGATTCCTGAAGTCCACATCTGGCCAAAACCGAAGACGCAACACCCGCATAGAGCCGGCCAAACTTTTGGGGCCCGAGTATTTTCGACAGCTGGAGGCCCAATGGAGCTGATCATTGATCATTTTAGACACCATTTTCTTGCCAATACATTATTTATTTTTACAACTTGAATTATTTATTTAGAGCATTATGATAAAAATTAAAGCAATATTTGGTTGTATAAACCCCCATTTACTGGAAGAATTATTCCACATTTCGAAGGGCTTTCACGGAAATTCAAAAGTATCCTTTTTATTATGATTGTAAGTTGATTGAGAATTTTATTTTTGACTTGGTTAGATTTTACCAATAAACATGAAACAGATATGTATTAATTTGGTATGCAACTCTAAACAAAATTATTATTATTTTTTTTAATCTATAAATCCGGATTTTTCGTGTAGAAGAAAATAATATTTTCATAAAAAGTAATGTACATCTTATATTTATCGATAAAAGTTTTTGCGTTAATACTTCTCTAGGCGATTATTTCACATCTCAAGACTGACGAGTCAAAATTTGTTTTGTAAGAAAATTTGCAAAATTTTTTATTCAAAATTATCGGGCAAAATATTTATCAGAGCATAAAATTATATTTTTTCTGAATAAAATCCGCCAAATTTCGGCATAATCGTTAGATTCAATGCCTCAATTTCCCAGAATGGCACGCGGCGAGTGCATTTTGACCATTTTGGACGGTGATTCGGCCAATTTGGAGGGAATGCGCAGTTTCCCGGCCTGCTTAGAATTTTTACGTTGACGAAGTTGTTGAGCTAAAAAATGGAAAAAAATATTTAAAAAATTATAATTAAAAAATACCTTCAGGGGGTACTTCCGCGCTGACTTTCGGAACTTGCGGGGCTGCAAAGTTAGTAAAAAAATATATGTAGGCCCCTAAAAAAATAAATTTTTTTGGATTTTTCGTATTCTTTATCGCCAAGTTAACTCTTTTTTAGCTCATTTTATTTTTCACCTTTTAGAGCTTTCTGTTGGGCTTTAGACGCCTCGGCATGCACTTGCGGGACCGGCGCTAAATACATTAAGTTAACGAATAAAAAATATTAAAAAAAGCTATGGATGAGTCTCGCCCATTTTAAGAGTTTAAAAAAATTATTTAGCACAAAACATAGACTTTCTTATATTTGGATAGCATTTTGTCAGTCAATATGTTAAAAACTCAATTTTGATGTCAGAATCGGATTCTACATCCTTGAAATTCCCTAATGTGATTTTTCGGAAGAAATTATTCTCGAACCAAGTGTATAACCAATAAAAAATATTTCAAAAAACTACGCGCTTAATTACCTTGCGGAGCTTCCGCTTGCACTTGCGGTTCTTCCGCTTTGGCTTGCGGCGGTGCCGCTACTTGCGTTTCCGCGACATCAGATGCTTCGCCGGGTCCACTAGTTGCTTCCGGTTTCAGTTCCTCCTCCTCCTCGGGCAAGTCCAAGTCACCAAACTCGCCGTCCTCCGCGTCGCTGATCCACTCGCCCTCCTCCCATGAGCTGTCAAGGTCCTCCATGCCCTAAAAAAATTTTATGATTTTTTTACAATAAAAACAGGATCCGGAATTAAACACAGGAATTTCGAAAAGGGTAAGTTTTTTTTGTTGCTAATGTAATCCAATTCTTGAACTGAGTTTTTCGATTTTCGAATAAAATTAGTCCCGATCTTTCCGAATCAGATTAGTATTCGACCCAAAATGATTTCGATTCAATTTCCTAACTTAAAGGGCTGTCTTCGATTATGCCATAATACCATTGCCACAATAGTTCTGGCCCTTTTTTTTGTTTTCCAATTCTTAATTGGCCATTTTTGTTAGTATTGTGGATTCAATTTTCTAATCCAAATCTGCTCCACATTTTATTCTACACATACATAAAGCATCTTATTCTATTCGAAAATGCAAAAGCTAGAATACAGTTAACCTTCACAAATGTGTCCTACTCCTCTAAGGTGTAATGTATTTCCTTACAGTAGTGGGATGGCAATTACCGTAATTAATTATTCCAACCAATACCATATCCATATCTCCACCTATAGCACTTACTATAGCAAATACCGTATTCATTTACTCCAACCCGTACTGTATCCTCTTCTTATTAACTTAACCACCAATACCGTACCCTGATCGTACCTCGAACGGGTCGAACTCGTCGTTGATCAGCAGCCGTTGGCCCCGGGTCATCACCACGCCCTCCTCGCATTGGCCCCGTTGGTATCCAGTTTGGACCATGAAGCTGAGCATCGGCTCGATGGGCCCAGCCTTCCAGAGACAGTAGCCTCCGGGTATCACTCGGAACTCGCCACATTGCTGCTTGTCGGCACCGCCCCAGGCCACAATGCCCTAAATTCGGCGCAAAATTGGCAATTTTTTTTAGAAAAATATTCGATACACAAAGATATACTAGGTATATAACAAAATTTTTGACCCTAAAATTACCGAGATCTAACAAGTATAGGATAATCGGTTTGCGGATAGGCGAAACTAGAGCAAAATGTTATGACCGGGGTGGGAATTAGGGTGCCCCGGGACCGGGACTTTTGGCAAAAACCGGGACCGGGACTGGCCGGGACCAAGAAAACCGGGATCGGGGCCGGGACCAGGTTTTTCAACCGGGACCGGGACCGGGACTGATCGGGACCAGCCTTTAGTATAAAAATTCAAATTTTTTTTTTAAATCTTGAAAAAATTTTTATACTTAAATGGAAAAAATATGCAGAAAATTATGCCGAATTTTGGCCAATGGGATTTATAAATTTCGTGAAAATTTTGAAATTTCAAAAAAATTTGGAGTACAGTAATTTAAAAAATAAAATTAAAAATCCGAAAAAGCCCATACCTAGATACCCCCTGCCTAACCCCATTGCTCTTTTCACTTCTTTCCACGTAGAGCCAATGAAATTTAAAATGATTGTTTCTTTCATCTGTTTTCTTTTTCATTTTTTGTTGAGAAATTTAACTGTTTTTCGAGGAAAATTATTTTGTAAAAATTTTAGCATGGAGGGTTGCCAGAAATTTTTTTTTGCAAATTTAGAACTTTTTACTTAAGAAAATTGAACATTTTTTTGCTTAATAATTTTTTCAGAAATAATTTCATGATATTAAAAGGTGTCGGCGGCCCCGATAGGGGCCGCCGGAGAATTCGAAAAAATTAAAATCATGGCGAGGACCATTTTTTCATGGCAAATGCCATGTTTTCAGGGTAAAATTGACACCCTGTACTAGGGAGATTGATGGATGGACAAGGGGAACGTGGTTAAGTAGAGGTCGAGAGTCGAGACCGATGGAAGAAAAATGTGAAATGAAATGAATAAGAATAACTATATGAAGGGGGTGGGAATATTTTGGGTTTTTAAGCAAAAAAAAAATTAAATTTCTTAAAGAATTTTCACCATAAAACTCAGAATTTTCCCTTCCTCCCCCCTAAAATTTTTTCAAAATTTCGCCAAAAATGCCATTCTTGGGGGTGCATTTTTGGTCCCGGTTGGTCCCTGTCTTGAAAACCGGGACCGGGACTCCCCGGTTTTTGAAAACCGGCACCGGGACCGGGACTCTGGTCCCGGGGTGACCGGGACTCCCCGACCGGTCCCGGTCCCGGTCCCGTGGCACCCTAGTGGGAATTGAACCGCACGTCTTAAGGGCCCCCTCGATCGTCGAGAACTCTACCACTGAGCTACCCAATCATTGGCTCTAGTCCCTTATAGTCCCTTATCCTTGAGAGAATATCCACCCCCGGCCCGGGCGAGTGAAGGGAAGCGAGAGAGTCGCAGAACTCAATTCCCCGGCCTGGGATACTTGAGTATATAAGTAATAAGGTCGTATCACACAAGAAATGGCCTAGATCTGGTTAGACAAAGTTTTCCCCCTTAGTTTGGTCATCTTTTTAAAGCTCAGAGCATTTTCAGACCATTTTTCTATTTAGAATTTGATGAATTTTTGCTGATGGCATATTTTTCGAGCAAAATTTTTTTTTACAGACCTAAAAAGCCTGTCACTTGTCTCGAGTAGATACTTGAGCAAATGCCTATCTCTAATTCGAACGGCTTACAAAATTTTTTTGCTTTGAAATTATGGAGTGAATATTTATTGGAAAATGCAGGATTTTTGGTGCTAAATCGTAACTAAAAAAAGTGCCAAATGGGGCGAAACTAAAAAAGTGCCAACTGCAAAGTCTTGGCCGAAAATTTTTTTTTGTAAGATTTTTTTCCCGAAATACCAAAAAATAAGGTTTTTAGGGGATATTTTGAACTTTTTGGTCGAATTTCGAAAATTTAAAAATACCAGAAGATAGAGCACAGAATTCTGCACAAGTTTATCTTTTATACTTTTGGCCTAACAAGTTTTACAAAAAAGTTTTCGGCCAAGACTTTGCATTTGGCACTTTTTTTAGTTTCGCCCCATTTGGCACTTTTTTAGTTACGACCTAGCACCGAATTTTTGGCCAACCTTTCACCTCCGTATTCGAACTCGGTACTATTAGGACCCGGTTCTCAAAATAATCCCTAGTTACAAAAACGAGTCAGAGTCGTGAGCTTTACAAATTCGGAATAAAATTTACGATTTGCATTATTTTTTTGCAATTATTTTCTGCCTTGAGCCTTGTTTTGGTTCTCAGCCTCGGCTTTGATTTTTCAGCCCAAATTTTGCTTCGTATCTTTACTCTACCTTGTTCATATAGTATTTCAATAATTTTGCCAAATTTAATTTAATAATTTTTATGGATTTTCATTTTTTATTGGTTTCACCTCATCCCCGTTGGGCGCCTTTTTCTCGTACCATCCCTTCTCGCCCTGCTCCTTGAGTCCAAGTTCGGACCAAATGGTCGGGTCGCATTCCTGGTAGTGGACAGGCTTGGTGCCCTCCTGCTTGCCCTCCATCGCTTCCGCTAAATATTATAAAATCAAAAATTATTTTTCTTAAGGCAAATATGATTTTTGTTCGCATTTTCATGCCCTATAATGAGGCACCCGGAAATTTTAATAGAAAATTCTACCGCAAGGAAAAATCCCTTTAAGCAAATGTTCTAAATTTTCTTGAAAAAAACTTATTTTGATATCATCGAAAAATTCAGAACTCTTTGTTCGAAGTTTGAAAAAAATCGAACTTTTTGTTCGAACTTCGAAAAACCGAATAGACCAAAAGATGGAGTAGGTAATAAATTCTGCAGTGTGCCTTTTATAATTTTAGTCTAATAAGGTCTGAAAAAAAAAGTTTATAAAGGGTATGAAAAAAAAGTTTATAAAGGGTATTATCCTCCGGCTCCACTATGGTTCCCCAGGCATATGTGAAAAATTGTGTCATCAAAATTTTCAAAACATTTCAATTACAAAACTCAAAAAGGATAATACCTAACTTACTTTTTTCCTTTTTTTCTGGGAAATTCGGGAAATATTTAAAAATTTGATTTTTCATGGAATCGAATCATTAAAAAATTTTATAGGTTGCTTTTTTGTAATTTTGTCCTAATTCTTTTAGTATTTTCAAATAGCGTGACCCGGCCCTCCATTAAACTATAAAGTTAAAAAACAAGCTGTAAATTTGGTCCCATAATGAATAAATTTTTAGAATCAGCATAATTTTTTTTCTTAAAATCATAAAAAAGAAAGAATCGAATTTTTCAATTTTTTGAAATTAATTTTCAGACCATTCATCTTTTCCACCATGATGGCATTTTGACGTCTCAGAAAGTCATCGAAATCCAGGCGCATCTTCGCCCATTCCTCAGGTGTCCGTTGCTGAACTGGCCCAACTTGGTGCTCCACCGGGGCCAATTCTGTAAAAATGCGATTTTTCTATGGGATTTACAAACTAGATTGAAAAATTCAATAATTATTATGAACAGTTTTTTATTTTCTTCAAAATATGCAAAAAAGACATTTAATCAACTGGTTTCACTTTCATTCAGAGCATTACAATGATTTAGAAAAAATTTTTGGAATTTTTGGGTCAAAATTTCCTATCAAAAATACAATGATAGCGAGATAAAGAAATTATGACATTTTTTGTGGGGTATGGGTGATAGATTTTTTTATAAAAAAATTTTAATTTCTAAATCTTATTTCCCCAAATTTTGTGACAACAAGTCATAAAAATAGTATTTTAAATGTTTTTTCACCATTTTGTTGTTCGTTTTCAACGGGTGCTTTGCCTTTTTCGATGGCTTGAGGACTTTGTGCGGGTTCTTGCTGCTTTTGCTCCTTTGTTTCTGAAAATGAGAAAATTTAAAAATTTTTTGAAAAAATGTGTTTGATTTTAAGAAAAATTTCATATCATCGTTCCTGCCAAAATAATTGGCATTAATTTTTCTTTAATATATTTATTTGTTCTGGACCAGTAATGATTTTTAAAAAATTTATCAAATATCTCTTTAAATACCATTTTTCTCCTCCTGTTTTTCGATGGGTTGGGCCGCCTTTACATGGGTTTTCACATTTTTCGGATGCGATTCTTCGTCATTTTTCGGTCTTTCACGTTCCACAGATTTATTAGCTTCATTATAATTTAAAACAGCAAGCAAAAAGAATGCCAAAAAGATGATTTTCACCATTTTTTGGAAGAAATATTTTTCAGAAAATTGAGGATTATGGATACGGGGGCTGGCTTATATATCGCAAAAATCCAACCCATCAAAAATTTCTGTATACCACTCGATGCCACATCATTTCCTGGCCCAGCTATGTTTTTGCAATATTTGGCATTTCCAGAGGGCCAAACCATGGCGAGAGAGTTTGTCATATTGAGAGGGCCAAACCGATGGTAAGAGAGTGTGGCATTTCCAGGGGGCCAAACCATGAGGAGAGAGAGAGTGTACAATTTGAGAGGACCATATAATGGCGAGAGAGTGTGGCATTTGGAGAGAGAGAGAGAGAGATAATTGTGCCATTTTTTAAATAATACGTGGATATCCAGCAGTTTTTGCGTAAAATCATGGGCAGAGCTGATCGAATTTTTTAATCTATAATAATTTATCTGCAAAAGAGTTTATTTGCCAACAAAATGCATCCGATTGCGTCATGCAAAATTGAGAATAATAAACAAGCATCGATTATGATGAATAATGAAAAAGCAAACTATGCTTTTGATATTAAATGGAATCTGGATAATAAGAAATTGATGTATGATAAATGGTATTGATATAATAAAGGTTAAAAAAGGTGTCACATTCAGCTTTAAAAAATGCACTACTTTACTGTATTTATTAGTCTAAAGTTTTTTATGGCTTGCTACCAAAATTATAAATAAGCAAAAATTATTCTAAACAATTTGAGTCCTTGGAAATTTCACGAAACTTAATATTAAAAATTTTCTCTGCCGCCGCTTCTTTGAAATAAAAAAATGATCAATTTTCTTTTGAAAATGGCCAAAAATTTGCAAAATTTACTCCGGTGGGGACACCGGAGAAAATTTTGCAAATTTTTGGCCATTTTCAAAAGAAATCCCCCCGTAAAACTATTTTTGCAAAAAAAAATCGGAAAATAAGGTCCGCGAATTAACATCTTTTGCAAAAAGAATTATCATCTTTCATTCCAAGAATTCTATGGTTTTTTTCTCATTAAAACAACATATTGCTTGCATAAATAGTCAGTAGGGTGTAAATATATGATGCATAAAATTGATTATATTTTCGAATTTTTGCATTTTTAAAAAATGTCCTTAGTTTTGAGCAATTTCCCCAGTGAAATTCTTATTTTCACTCGTTACTTCCTTACTTCTAAAAAAATTTTCGATACCACTTCTGCTCCAGAACCTCCTATTACCTACCAAAGATCCGGATTTGAATTGGCGCCAAAAATTGGTCTGCTTTTGGCTTTCTGGTGGACAGCCGAAATTGTGTCGTCATGGCCAAATTCTGTTCTTGGACAACAACAATTTTGTTGGCATTCTTTGGCATTTGCTGGTGGTAGACGACGATGACCATGAAAGTACCATGAAAGTGGCCAGAGGGGAAGAACGACGGGTAGGAATTCGAAAATTTTCAGGGGGAGCCGACAAAAGTCTAATTCGTAAAACATTTTTTTAATATTTTACTTTTTTTAACAATCATTTTAAGAGATTAAAAGGTAACAATTGGTTAGGGAAAGTTTCGCACAATTGTCATGGACAACTTTTTTTTCGAACATTGTGTATGCAAATCTATGGGTGTCTGGCGAGTCAACGTGCTTGCACTTGCACGTTTCTAAAAAAGTTCGGTACTTGTGTAGTTTATGCCCCACAATTTTTCAAAAAAAAAATTCCCGTAAAATCATCTAAAAACGACTTTCCTTGCATATTTTTTGACGCTGAATTTTATTTTGAGGCCCATTTTGAATTTTTTAATGCAGCATCCCGGCTACGTACACATCCGTTTGCGGGTTAGAAAATTATTTTTGACGTAGCATCAAAAAGTGACTTAGGTAACTGACGCGTTACGTCATAACGGACGTCAGAATCAGATTTAGCGTTAAAAATTATCCCGGGAAGGTCGTTTTTAGATGATTTTACGGGTGAAAATTAAAAAAAAATTGTGGAGCATAAACTACACAAGTACCAAAAGTTCAAATCCGAAAAATAGATGCTTGCACTTTAAAAAAGATACTATGAGTTTAAAAGAATCGTCAGACTAAAAATGCCATAGTCAAAATAAAAAGTTCTTAAGGATATTGTTAGACCAAATGTATAAAAAGCAAAATTGTGCAGAAATTTCAATTTTTAACTCTTTTTAAAGAGAATTAAAGTTTTTGAAATATCCTAAATTTGAAAATAAAAAATTGAAAATTGAAAATTTTTCGGAGAATTTCCAAAAAGGAGCACAAATTTCTTCACAATTTTGCTTTTTATACTCTTGGTCTAACAAAATCCTTAAGAATTTTTTATTTTGACTATGTCATTTGGTAAGACGATTTTTAAACCCATAATATCTTTTTTCGGATTTGCACTTTTTTATAAATGCGATTGCGCTTTTTGAGGGATTTTAGAAACGCGCAAATATCGCGAGTCAAGTTTTAAGCTTCTTATTTGAAAATTATTATGTCAACAATTGATTTATCGAAATTTTTTAAATGATAATTAGATTATATCCCATTCATAAATCATACATTATAAAAGATTTGACCGAATATTTTTAAAAATTGTGAGAAAATAAATTAAATTTTATGTTCCAACCCACTCTCATACACTTTTATAGTCTGTATACATCTATAAATATTTTATAAAATTGAATTATCTACACAATTAGGATGGTCCCTGAAAATTTTCATAAGCTTCTAATGGGAAATAAAAATAAGTAACATTTTCTAAAAATGGAACTATGTATATAATATCGATAATCGAGAAATATAGATTTAAAAAAAGAAGGAAATTTAAAAAAATTAACATTTTAGATTAATACATATTACAAAATGGAAAAATTAGGATGTTGAAATGGTCAAAAGCCCCAATTTTGGACCAAAACTTTTTTTGAAGCTTTCTTAGGTCAATTAAAAAAATAATAATATCGAGAAAATATTGATTAAAAAATAGAAAAATTTTCCTTCTAAATATTTTTTGGAATTCCCTAAAAATTGTTAAAAAATTTTAGAGAAAAGAATTTCAAAGAATTCGAATAAATGAAATACAAAAAATCAAACATAAAATACAGAATTTTTTATATTTTGTTTAGCAATTTCCAGAAAAAAAAGTTTTGAATTTGATTTTTTGGCACTTTTGGAAAAATGCATCAACACGATGTGATTCATATCATATACATAAAACCCATAGTGTTTTCTTTGAATTTAATATTTTTAAAAATGATTTTTACATTCTGATCAATATTATCTAAGAAAAAAATGCCAATGATCATTACTTATGCTTAAAAACGCCACATTTGCCCAAAACAAGCATTAAAAATGTCAAAATGTTTTTAATTTCATTTTTCTTTTTGAAATAAATTTTTAACGAAAAAAGAACAAGAAATCAAAATTGTGTAAATTTTCCTCTTTTTTTTTAAAAAAATAACGGAAGGATTTTTTCGAAAAGTTTTTTTGCATTCTGGGATTCGAGTAAAAGGCAAATATATTAAAAATGTAAAAAATGTTCTAAAATCCGAAATATGCACATTTTTCAAAAATTTTAACGTCTAAACTTTTATCCTTTCTCCCAAAAATATTCGCAAAAAAACATGGCAACATAAAAATCCACCCTCTAATCCATGGTTGAGTCATACCCATGAATAAAATCCCATTAAAATCTCTTAACTTTTGTCCGTTTTGTCCATCCAACTTTTTGAGCGGATTTTGGGTTCGTTTTCCGGTGATTAAATTGACTTTTTTAATTGTTTCCGATAGCAAAAATCCCATACTTTTTTATGAGATGGATTTTGGGGTCCCAAAACGACCTTTGGAAAGAGTCTTTTTAAAAAGTACGCGAATCTGGAAATTTCCGCCATTTTGAGCAGCTTGAACAACCATAACCTCGGTGAAAGTAATTTTTATTTTTTCCGCTCCAATAACAAAATAATTTTTAATTTTTCTTTAGCATAGCACTTGAAATTCCGCCTATATCTATAGGATCCAAATCTTTTTTGCCGCGCTGACATTTCGGCTGAAATAGGCCAAAATAGAATTACCTTAAAACCTTAAAACTTTTTGTGAGATTTATCAGACAAAAAGTATAGGGCAAAATTGTTCTGAATTTTATGCCTATTGAAATGGCTTTTTTAATTTTTTTGAATTTCCCTAAATTTCGTTTTTAGGGATTTATCGATAAAAGCCGAATTTTTAGGGAAAAATATGAAAAAATTTCAGACCATTCGAATCAATATAAAATTCTGACAATTTTGCCGTTTATAATCTTGTCTGATATGTCTTAGCACCGTTATTAGCTATTAAAGACATAGGTTTTCTGACAAATATGAAAATTTATTCGCCTGAATGGTTTTTTTTCGGTTTCACTCACATGTCAGGCTCAAAATTTTCAGAAAAAATAGTTTTTAATCGAATAATACAAAAAATTTAATGGAATTCTGACAAATTTATTTTCGGAACATTTTTACATAATTTTTTTATGATTTAGAAAATGGTTTCCCGTCCTTCTGCCCTTCTGCTCGTCCTCCTCTTGGCGGTGCCAATTTTGCTTTCACAACCATACTTCAACGTAAAAAATATTATAAAAAATAATAAAAACACCGTTATTTTCTCTTAAAACAAACCTCTATTATGAGGGGCCTGTGCAATTTCCGATGGCAGAAATTTCGAGGAACAATGCTCGGGAAATTTGATACTGGAAAAATCTAATTAAAAAAGCAGAAATTCATTTATAGAAAAGTTTGACAAGAGAAAATTTTTAGGGCTAATAAAAAATAAACATAAAATATTTGAATAGGTGGAAAATATTAGATCTAATAGACCAACCTGTAAAACCACCCGCTCAGAAGGAGAGCGTTAATAAAGCCGCCATATTGATGAACCTGGCCCAGAAGCTTTTTTCGGATTTCTGAATAAAAAGTTCAAAAATTGAGGGTTTTCACAAAATTTTCGAAATTTTTATTCGAATTTCGAATAACTAAAATACATCAAATCTACACAAGTTTATATTATATACTTCGTCTTATTAGTTAGCAGGCTTCAAAAAAATTTTTGGTCAACATTGACCAATATGGCGGTTTTTTGACACTCAAATAACCATAATTTTCAATCTCCTTTTTAGGGCGATTTTATAGGTTCGTTTAATAATAAATATAATATTTTCAATTTTTATCTGAAATTTTTTACACAATGGAAATTAGCTAAAAAAAATTTCTAGCCAAATTTTATTTGAAAAAAATTCCTGTCAATTGATTGGATTTTTCATCTACAGAATTTCCCGAGCAAACTGTTCGAAATTTGGGCCATCGGAAATTCTAGGTCCCCGGAATTTCCTCCGGAAAATTTCCAATAAAATTCCATGTACCTGGAATTTGTCCTAGTAATTATGATGATCTATGATTTTGGTATTAGAAGATCTTAGTGATCTATGATCTTGGTATTAGAGAGGAAATAGATATATTTAATTTATTTTTTCAGGGCATGGCCATGGCTGATGGTTCTTCATCAACTTCAACAATGAGCACCACCACCGATTGTACCACGGACACCACTACCACGGGGAGTTCCACAACGGATGGCGGCACAACCACGGATGGTGGCAATTCGAACCGATGAATTTCGGATGGGGAACAAATTGGTTAAAATGTTGAAGAATGAAATTTTTTTTCGATTTCATAGAATAATGATCCAAAAATTTGTGAACTGAATAAAGATGAGCAACTTGGCCAAAATCACTGATTTATTCGGCGGAAAAAGGCATTTTTATAGTTTAGGTCAACATTTTTTCATCACTCAGCTTTTTCATTTTTTTTGTTGAAATTTTATTCAATCCATACGAATTCAATTTTTGGTGTTTTCAAGGCTGCTCAAACAGAATATACCATCAATTTCAAAAAAATTCGAACATTTTAAATATCGATAAGTTGAGAAAAAATTTTCATCAGAATCAGCCTCAAGGAGCAGTATATTTGATATTGAATTCGATCTGAATTTTTTAAAGTCGCTTGGATTTAGACTCATCAAAGATCACCCTTTGAGGCAGTTCGACTTTCCCGATTTTTGGTCCAAAAATGCTCGAAATTCGTTAAAATGATGCCGAATTCGGATTCAGCGTTCTTGAATTCCATAGATGAATTTGAGAATAAAAAGTTGGTGATGGCGGGTAGGGTGGGTTAAAATGTTGGAAAATTACAAAAATCTGAATACAATGTAAAAGGAAAAATCGAAAAAAATAAGCAACAAAAAAGTACTTAATGTACTCTGGAAATTAGTTACAATGCCAAACTTTCACCAAAAAAATTATACATACACATACAGAACAATATCAATTTTTGGTCTCGGTAGTTGTTAGACCAAAAGTATAAAAGGCAAAATGGTTCAGAATATCGAAAAATTGGGTTTTTTACGAAATTTTTTTTACTTTTGTTCGTCTAAAGATAATAGATGATACAATAGAGCACAAAATTCTGCAGAACTTTTGTTTTTATACATTCGGCTTTATTGGGAAGAAACATTAAAAAAATTGTTGGCCAGAGGCCCTCGTTGCGGTGCTAGGACTTCCGGTTTCGGTTTTTGTCCGGTTAACCGACGGTTCTCCGGTCTTAAAACCCGGTTAAAAACCGGTAGTGAACTACTCTAACTGAAAGTATGAAAAGCAAATGTGCAGAGTTTTATGCTCTAACTTCAGCTTTTTTAATCTTCGAATTCAACCAAAAATTTGAAAATTTTCATGAAAACCCTTATTTTTCGATTTCGAATCTCGAAAATTAAAAAAGATATAGGTGACAAAAATATCTGCATAATGTCGTTTTATTTTTGGACTTTTTTTAAATATTTTTCGGCAAATTTTTTTTTGGCGGTTTTTTAGGGTCCTAGCACTCTCGTGGCGGCGGTTTTCTAGCAATGGATGGATCAGCAGCCCACATCCAAATTTTCCCAAGTAATATTAACGGGGACAGGTTGCGCATTCGGATATGCGTCCAATGGTTTTCGTGCTCGCTTGATCACTTCCATAATGGTGCCCACATGGTCTTCAACACTGGTGAACAGCTGTGTGTGGGGTGGGGCTGATTAGTAGAGTTCAAAGGGGTCCAGCAGATAACTCGACCCCTGACTGATTCCAAGCGTAATAACTTGGCTTAAACGTAACCAAGAAAAATGTTCTTGGTGTCAAAAGATTGAGCATAAAATTAGCTTCGAAATGAGTCCATGTCCATTTGAATTGGCCCATTATAAAAATAATTATAGCCAAGATAATCACTTGTATTGGCCTTTTTCTTGACACAAGTGATCATCTTGGCCATAACTTTTATTTCGAATTGGCCAATTCAGATGATCTTTTTTGCAATTTTGTAGCAGACCTTTAAACCTGAGGTGGTATCAAAAAATTTCAGAAATAAGGACACAAAGGTTAAAAAATAAGGATTTCACTGGGGAAATTCTTCAAAAATAAGGACACTTTTAGAAATGCAAAAATTCACAAATCTAAACAATTTTATGCATCATATTTGCTCCCTCAGACTGTTTTTGCGTGCAAAATTAGTTGCCCTTAAAACTTTTGTTAGACATGTTAGACAAAAATTATAAAAGGCAATGTTGTTCAGAATTATATGCTGATTCGAACGGTCTGAAAAATTTTTCGAATTTCCCTAAAAAATTCGATTTTTCTCGAAATTTTCGAAAATTCGGGTAAAAGTTGAATTTATTCGGCGAAATTCGAAAAAATTTCAGACCAGTCATAATAAAATTCTGAACAACATTACCTTTTATGCTTTTGTCTAACAAGTCTAACAAAAAAGTTTGAAGGACAACTAATTTTATTTTGGCACTTTTTGCCGAAATTTTAGCTGACCGAACTTACCATATTTGCATCCTTTTTT
Source organism: Rotylenchulus reniformis (assembly GCA_001026735.1). Taxonomy (NCBI): domain Eukaryota; kingdom Metazoa; phylum Nematoda; class Chromadorea; order Rhabditida; family Hoplolaimidae; genus Rotylenchulus; species Rotylenchulus reniformis. The sequence goes on along the minus strand of LDKF01003413.1, from coordinate 2,256 downwards.
TCCACATCACAACTCTCGCCCGGGAAGAGAAGGCCTAGCAGGTGCCAACGAGCGCCGATCTTGGTGGTCAGGATGGCACTGCTGTTGTCCTTTTATGGGGTGCAAAAATAATTATTATTTTATTTTGCAATTTTTCGGTACTAGGAGGTTAAAAAACTGTCAAATCCCAAAGTTAAAAGTGCAGAATTTTGATTATGTTCTACTTTTGGCATGTTTTGAAAAAAGGGATTTTTCACTAAAAATTTTTTTCTGCATTTTTCGATTATAGTTTTATTCCATAGCAAGCTAAAAAAATAGCGAAAAATGTTTTTTTGCAAAATTTTAGAAATTTTTTGCCAGCTAAAAAATTAGAGATTTTTCCATTTGGCTGTTCTTAAATAGAGTTAGGCATCAGAAGTTCGTTATATATTATACGGGTATTTTTGAAATATGTGTCAACGCATGAACCGTACTTTCCACGTATTTTGGATAAGTGACTACGTTATGCGTTTCCCTCGAGCTACGGTACGTGTTTTCTCAAGTTGAACTTTAGTTTTTAAGGTCCCAGCACCAAATTTGGGCACTTTTTCGGCATTGGGTTCGATTTTTAATACCCCAAAAATTTGGCAGTTTTTTCATTTTTTTTTGAAAAAAAACTTTCTCGGGGTAGTGTTTTGAATGCTTAATCCGATTATGAATTTTTAAATGATATTTCAAAAAGTGACGTGTCAGCGTCCAAAACTACCACTAGGGAAAGTCATTTTTCAATAAAAAAAACAAAAAATTTTCACAAAATTTAGAAGTCAAAAATCGGATCCAAACCAAAAAATTGCCTGATTTTGTTCCTTTTTCTTACCGCGCAAATATCCGTCACACTTCCATGTTTTGGCATCCAAAAGAAATCCGTCACTGTGGAACCGCCAATTTTGGTGCCATTGCGATCAAAAATGATCGTCGAATTGTGCAATGTTTGGCTGTTCAACTGTTTTCGATCTGTGTAAAACGATATTAATGAAAATCAAAACCGAAAAAACCTCCGAGCAAACGAAATTTTTAAGGGGTAAAAAATTAAAAGAATAAAAAAA
>LDKF01003412.1:0-13583 GCA_001026735.1 Rotylenchulus reniformis | reverse complement strand
GAAGGAAATGATTTTTGGTCCTTCATTTTAGTTTTGTTAGTTGGCCGGGGAAATGCACTGCATACTGATTTTTCTAACCTTCATAAGTTTAAAGAAAATTTTGATCCCGTTTATGAAACGACTGAAAAAACACGCGGGAATACTGCTGTTTGTTCCCCCCATTTTTTGGGAAAAAAATTCATGTCCCCAAAAACGCACCAAAATCACACCCTAGGGTCAGTTTTTGAAGCTGAATCCGAATTTGACGTCAATTTTGACGTCTGACCTCATCTGGCGTCGATTTTTGACGTCGAAAAAATTTGACGTCAAAAATTTTTTTTTCAAAATTTCATTTTTAGATTAGATACACCTGTATTGTGATAAAATGGCCATGGAACAACTAAGAAACTTCACAATGTCGAAACTACACGAAAAATTGGCGCTTCCCGACACACAGCGCTTCAAATTGTGCAAAAAAGTGCAATTAGAGCGTCTGACTGTCCGTCTGACTGTCTGCCGTACACTCTCTCGTCGCGCTCCTTTTCCCTCTCCCTTGTTTGCACACACTTTCTTTTTTCCATATCTCTGTCTTACAAGAATTACTACGGAACACCTATCCTCCTAAACTTCCAATTGAGCTAGTTGTATTACGTCACGTGTATTTTTTCTAAAACGCAATAAAAACTAGAGATCGGAAAATGTTCGAATTCTAGTTCTAGTTTCTAGTTTTCGCGATTTCTAGTTTTCTAATTTTTTCTAGTCCAAAAAACTAGAAAAAACTAGAACTAGAAAAAACTAGACTAGAGAAATTTTGACCTAGATCTAGGTTCTAGTTTTTTCCTATGAACAAAAAATCAATAAAATGGTAAAAATTTAATTAAATTTTATTTTTCCTTGCAAAAAATTTGAATAAAAATTCATTTTTTTAAAAATATTCATCACTAAATAAGCAAAAAAATCAAAATTATTATTGCAAGGCAAGACAGTGGAATCAAAAAATAAAAAACTAGAACTAGAAACTAGAAAAAAAGGCCTAGTTCTAGTTTTTAATTTCAAAATTTTCTAGTTTTTTCTAGTCTAAAAAACTAGATTTTTTTTTAGTCTATTTTTTTAGTCTAAAATTTTTTTAGTCTATTTTTTAGTCTTTTAGTCGTTTTTTCTAGTCTAAAAAACTAGAAAAAAACTAGACTAGAAAAAAACAAGAAAAAAACTAGAAAAAACTAGATCTGGATCTAGAACTAGTCCGATCTCTAATAAAAACGAGGGCGCTAGTTAAAAAGTGTATAATTTTGAAGCAAAAGGGTTGACCGAAAATGAAAAAAATTTTTTGGTTTTTTCAACATTTTTGCTCATAAAATAAAATCAGATAAGCCAGAGAATTCCAATTTTTATTTTAGCTCCTCGATTTTATGTGACGCGAAAGCATGTTACATAAAAACATATTGTTGTCTGATTTCTTTTTCTCTGCTCACTCGCCTTTCCTATAACAGTTTATAATAAAGTATTCGCTTCATAAAATTGAGGATTCAAAGCGTTTCTCCCGGCACCAAATTTTTTTGGATTTAAAATGAACAGGGTCCCCCCTGTTGAATTTGTGGGTTTTCAAAATTATACACTTTTTAACTAGCGCCAAAACGAGTTTCTCTCGTCTAAATGATTAAGCACATGCTTATCTTTAATCCCGAGCCTCCACAAGCAATTTTTGAAATTTGAACAAAAAATGGCAGCCTCATCATTAGGGCTTGAAAAAATATCCAAATGGATATTTTTTGCGGAGGCTCAAAATGGCTTGAGAATCAAATAAAAAGCATTTCTACCTTGATTAGAGTCCAAAAAAAGCAATTTTTATGTGGATATTTTGGACTTTATGTGGATATTTGGATATTGTATGGATATTTTCAAATTATGTGGATATTTTCGTGGATATTTTTGAAATTTTTCCTAATTTTAGCATTTTTCAAGCGAAATTTTGCTAAAAATGCCATCGAAAAAATCGAAAGTTGGCAAAAATTGAAAAATACACCCCTAAGAATGGCAAATTTGGCGAAAATTGAAAAATACACCCCTAAGAAAGGGAAATTTGGCGAAAATTTGAAAAATACATCCCTAAGAATGGCAAATTTGGCAAAAATTGAAAAATACACCCCTAAGAATGACAAATTTATGTGGATATTATATGGGGACTGGGGATGTTCTGTAGGAGCGCCGTATCTGTATAAAATGAAAAAGAACGAAGCGGCAGAGAAAAAGAGTATGGAGAGAGAACAAGGTGATTGAGAAAAAGTATATGTGTGCTTACGGCGCGCTAACTACAAAATAACGGGTTCACGAAAGACCGAATTCCACTCTTTCTATGTACCATTCGAATCAGCGTAAAAAATTTTTCCACTCTTCTTGAAATTTTTCACATTTTCTCAGAAATCCATGTGAGATCTCGGACTTTTTAATTTGGATTAAACCGCACCTGTGGATCCGTCCGGTCCATGCAAATTCCACATGTGCCCGCTTAAAGATTCGAGGAAAACGATGGAATGTTTAATGGGCCATAATTTTTTGGAAAACGATGGTGATCAAAGCGGAGGAAGATGGACGAAAAATGGCAGAGAATTTTTATGGCCGTTTCGCGCAGGACGGGAGGCTGACCATTTGCTGGATTGCACATGTTACTGTGGACCATCCGTAAAGTATGCGCATTTTCTTTCATTGAAATAGGAAAATGCGCCCAATTGCGTCCCAATATCCTGTGCCAATGGGCCTCTTGGCCATTTTGGCGATGTTCGGCCTCCTGGTTGTGGTCATTTGCGAGACAGAAAATGTGGCGAAAAGTGTGGAGGATTCGGTGCAAAATTGGGGATGGCAACATGCAAATTGGACGATGGATGATGACCAACTTGGGGCGGATGATGAGCTGCGCGAGTTTGAGTCATCGAAACGGTGGGATTGGCGAGTGTACGAGCGAAGTTGGGAGGTAGAGAGCCGAAGGGGTGGAGGACGGAGCAGGAACGGTCGAAGATCGGAGGAGGAATGGAGGCGGAGGGGGAGGAGATGCGAGGAAGACGACGATGATGAAGAAGATGAGGAAGAGGAGGAAGAAGATGATCGGAGGAAGATCAGATCGGCGGAAAGTGATCGGAGGAAGATCAGATCCGCAACACAAGCAGGGGACGACGATGGCGGAGTGAAACAGAATGTAGATGAGAATGGAGGAAAAAAGGAGGAGGAGGAGGGAGGAGAGGGCATCGAAACCAGACAGAAACCAGGTAGAGTGATGACGAAAGTGGTGGGTTACGCGCCGACGGTGAAAAATTTGTTGTCTTGTTCAGCAGCAGCTGATGGTGCAATCCTTCTGAACAGCAAAGAGAAGAGACGCCTCCGAAGTCGGAGCAGCGAGGAGGAAGGGGAGGGCCGGTGCCGAAGGAGGGGTAGGGCCAAAAAGTGGAAAATAAAAAATAAAAAGTGTAAATTTGTATTTGAGGACGATGGAGTGAGTGGCGCTGGGTGGGAGAGTGTTCGGACGAGTGCGGAGGGTTTGGTCGCCGGACCAGGAGGAGAAGGTGTCTGAGCGAACGATGCCCATGCAGGTGGCCAAGGGGAGGGGAGGGGAGGAGGAATTGGCCAAAAATGGATTGGATTGAAGGGGCAGAGCATGCGAGCGCAAAAGGTGCAATCGGACGCCATGTGTGTTCCCCAGGTAAAGGGACCATTGGTTGGCAAAAGTATAAATAATTGATTGGTCAGACTGAGCTGTGCCCCCGGATTACGGTAGGGGGGGGGGAATGGTGGATGGGCAAAATGCAAATGGCAAAAGAAGAGTGACCACGGAACGAAGACGACGGCACGGGGAGCAGAGATTGGTGTGCAGGAAGGAAGAGTTCGCTGGGGACACGAAGAAGCAAACCGAGGGAGGAGGCTGATTGAACTTGGGAAGGAATCATTGCTTTTTGATAGAAATGATATTCTTCCCCAGCAAGGGGTGCCTGCTTCCCATCCGCATATCCCTAATCCCCTTATTATACTCATCACTTTTTACTTTTGACAATCACAAAAAGAAAACATTGGCGGAAGTTGGCCCTGTGCCGATTCGGCCAATGTTGCAAAAGTGGGGAGGAAGGGGGGCGGGTGACATGCCTCCCTTCCCTCCTCCCTTCCCCTCCCTTCCCTCCTCCTCTCTTCCTCCCCATTTCTGTTCACTTTTTGCTTCTTCCCTCCGCTTCATTTTATCCGTCCGTTTCGCAGATGATGGATCACACACATCCGAGGACCCCTCGGGGCCGGGACCAACAGGTGGCGTCGGAGGAGTTCCCCGACCAAATTTCAGTCCCTGCAACCAACAACCTGAACCTTGGTTTCGGATCCGATCAATCTGGTCCCTCTCCCCATTAATCCATTATCCTCCCCTCCCATTTCCATTTTGCTCTGCATTTTGCCTCTTCCCCCTGACTTTTGACCCTTCCGTCTGTGTTCATCTGCTTCCACCGGCGGCGGATGACTCATCTTTCATCTTCTTGCTCCTCCGTCCGTTTCTTTCCCATTGGTCCTCCGCTTCCTAATGGTCCTCCTCCTCCTCCTCCTTTCTGGCCGTTTGATTTATTTATCGGCCCAATGGGAAATTGGGTCGATTGGGAATGAGTTGACCCCCCACAAACCGGGGGGAGGGGACCGGGTCGGCAGGAGCAACAGCAATAAACACACAGAACCACCAGAGGAGTCCGGAGACGGAGACACGGATGGATGGACGGACACAGGGCCATAAACACTTTTGGGGATGAGGGGAGAGAAGGAAGAAGGAGAGAAGACCCGAACGGAAGCAGAAGGAGGCGGATACAGATCCGTCCGTCTTTCCCACCAGCCCCCCTCCCCTCCCCCGTCCGGTGGCCCAATTCGGACAAAGGACCCATAAAATGCAATGATTTATTTTTTTTGGGAGGGGGGTGGGGACAGACAATCTTCCTTCAAATCCCATATTTCTTTTCTCTTTGTGTTCGCCTTCTTCCCCAATTTCATTCAATCTCATGCTGTCTATACTGCTCTGATCACCCTTTCTGATCAACCAATCCCTTGACCCTTCCTGGTCCCCATCATTGTCATCCTGCGCACTTTTTGTTCTTATCTTTGGTACTGATGATAGTGACGATGACCTAGTCTTCCCCCCCAGGCCGATGATCCCTAACATTCCAAGGTTTTGGTTGTGTTTTCCCAAATGGGGGGGGGAGAATCGAAGAGATGATGGGGATGCTGAGAACGGTGTCCTCGCCCAAAAGATAAGGTAAGGCAGGGTCACCAATGACCAATCCCCGAAGGTCCAAAATCCATCTCCCCTTCCCCAGTTCGTCGCTTCTTTTGGTCCTCCTTTTCATCTTTCTTCCTCCTCACACCCTTCCGATCACCCCCTCTTCCTGATCACCTCTTCTTCTTAAACACCCCCTTCTTCCTGATCATCACCTCCCCCCATTCAGCTTACCATGATCAGCTCCTTCTTCTCCGATCATGGTCCTCCTCGAGCTCCCCGACTCGTCCCCTTCCTCCTCCTCTTCCTCCTTCCCCTTCCGGCTTCCGCTTCCGCTCTTCCGGACACGGACCCTTCCCTTCCGTTGCCCATCCACCCCCGTTCCCCTCCCCACCGGTCCCCCGTCCAACGGATCAAGCGCCAGGCTTACCAAGTGTACCTTGGCGGGGAGACAAGTGTCAGCGTGGACAGCGCCCAGCCGGACAGCGGACCCTGGGGCGCGTGGACCACCGAGAGACAATGCTGTCAGTTGGGCAGTGGGGTGGGGCATGGGTTGGGACCATTCGGGTGTCCAATCCAAATTAGCCAAATTCGAATTAGTGTGCAGGTTTAAGCTTCTAACCAATGAATTCAGCAGATCCATTGTCCTCAAAATTTATAAAAAGGACTATTATGCCATAGGAGGGAGGGGACGGATCGGGGGAAAATTCGAGGGGTTCTTTCTGCATTCGTGCCTTTCAGCCAGAAGCTGCGGTGGCGGAGTTCACGTGGAGAGGCGTGTGTGCGGGTGTGTCCGATTTCCGCCTGACCTTGACCTTTTCCCCCAAACTTTTTGTCCAGCGGACAATGCACGGGTCCCTCCATTCGCTACGTGTCCTGCAACATGGAACCCTGTCCGGATGCCAAAGACTTCCGGACGGAACAATGCGCAGCACACAACGACGACCCAATAGATGGCAACAAATACTACAAGGTGACCAATGGGCAAAGGCAACGGAGATGTACAGTAATCGGGGGATCATTTCAGTGGGTGCCCCATGTGGGCAAGAACAAGTGCGAGCTGACATGCAGACCCGAGAACGCCAACTTCTACTACAATTGGGCCGAGAAGGTGGTGGACGGCACGAAATGCGATGCATTCGGAGAGGACATTTGCGTGGACGGCATTTGTCTGCCGGTTGGCTGTGACGGCAAACTCGGATCGGGTGAGCACCTATGGAACCCGGGGTGGTCGACTTAGGAGGAAGAGGAGCATCAGGAGCCAAAAAATCAATTTGAAGTTGGTACCAAAGAGTACTGGTTGTTACCATACCAGAATGTTCGTACTGGTATCGAATTTGGTACATTTCAAAAGGGATCGGGGACCAATGTCCAATTTTCAGAGGCCAAACGGGACAAATGCGGGGTTTGCCAGGGCGACGGGTCCCAGTGCAAGACCGTGGAGGGACTGTTCGACGAGCGGGCGCTGGCCCCGGGCTACCACGACATCATCGCGATCCCCGCCAGAGCCACCGCCATCCACGTGGAGGAACTCAGACCCTCCAGCAATGTATTCGGTGTGTTCGTCCCCATCCCCCCCCCGTCTGATTACTTCCCTTTTTCAGCCATCAAAAATGCCACGGGCCATTTCTTCCTCAACGGGAACTTTCAAATCCAAATGTTGGAGAAGAACATCGTGGCCGGAGGGGCGGTGTTCAAGTACGAGAAGGGCGACGGGGGCACCGAGCGGCTGACCGCCAACGGACCCCTTGAGGTGTGTGAAGATTCAGACTTGCAAGTTGGTCTAGATCTTTTCTGTTGGCTATGGACTCGGTGTTTAGGAAAAGTTCTCTGATTATGAGTGATAAGAATATCAACAGATCAGCAACCTATCACTTATCCACCGACCCAGGACCCGATCACCATCGCCCTGTTGCTCCAAAGGATGGGCTCCAAAAACAGTGCGGTCAAATACGAATATTCGGTGCCCCTGGAGAAGGACGTGAAGTTCCTGTACAAGCCGGGAGAGTGGTCCCAGTGCTCAGTGAGCTGTGGCCGAGGTGCGGGTCCATTTGGGGGGAAATGGATGGGAATTGGGGACAAATTTAGGAGTTCGAACCCGGACCCTGTACTGCATGGACATGACGAGTCAGGCACGGGTGGAGGACGGGGTGTGCGAGGAGCAGAATGTGAGCAAGCCTGAGTTCGAGAAGACATGCACCACGGTGGACTGCGAGCCCGAGTAAGCCGGAGGGAGGGCGAGGGGGAAGAGATGGTCAAAAATGTGTACGGAGGGGAACACAAGTCAAAGGTAGGATAGGACCAAGTATGGGAAAGTAGGGTAGGGCATACTGTATGATTGTGATATTGCACATTTCAAAATGGAATCGGTGCATTATTCTCATTGTCAGGTGGTTTGTGGGCGACTGGGAACCCTGCTCAGCCACCTGCGGCGACCGTGGCATCCAGTTCCGCGTGTTGTACTGCCACCGGGTTTTCGCGGATGGGCGTCGGATAACCGTGACGGACGGTAACTGCACGGGCCGGGATCAGCCGCGTCCGGAACTGTCGCAGCCCTGTTCCCGATGGTCTTGTCCCGAGTGGCAGGCTGGGCCCTGGTCCGCATGTTCATCCCAATGTGGCGATGCCAAACAGGTGGGGAGAAGGAGGAGGATGAAAGGACACTGATCAGAAGGAGAGGGAGGGCCGAGAAGAAGGGTGATCGGATGGAAAGGACATTGATCAGAAGGAGAGGGAGGGGGAAGAGAAGAAGGGTGATCGGATGGAAAGGACAATAATCAAGTTGGAATTGATCATTTGCAGTTCCGATCGGTAACCTGTCGGAGTGCCAAGGAGGGCGAGGAAGGCAAACTGTTGCCTGCGGATGCCTGCACGGGCGACAAACCATCGGCGGAACGAGACTGCAACCTGGGACCCTGCGAGGGACTGCGCTTTGTCACCACAGATTGGGAATTGGTCAGGGAAGGGGGAAATGGAGCGATAAAAGGGGATAATGCCAATGGTCCGGTTAAAGTGCCAAAAGTGCAATGACACGGAGGAGACCCGGAAGGTGACCTGTGAGGACAAGAACGCCCGGGAGTACCCGCTGGAGAAGTGTCTGGACACGAAGAAGGTGCCCAAGATCCCGGAGGACACGCGACCCTGTGCCAGCCAAGCGGTGAGAACTGACTGAGAACCCTGTCCAGTGGGACAATTCCCCCTTGTCCCTGACCTTAATAATTGTCCCTCCCCTGTCCCCTGACTCTAATAATTGTCCCTCCCTGTCCCCTGTCTCTAATAATTGTCCCTCCCTGTCCCCTGACTCTAATAATTGTCCCTCCCTGTCCTTGACTTCAATAATTGTCCCTCCTTGTCCCTGCCCATCGTCAGCCCTGTGTGTACGAATGGCACACCTCGCAATGGACAAAGTGCAGCACGGAGTGCGGCCACGGGCACAAGGAGCGCAAGGTGTTCTGTGCCATCAACGAGTTGGGCAAGACGGAAAGGGTGGACGAGTCATTGTGTGGCGGGGAAAGGCCGGGGAGCAGGGAGGAATGTGTGAACGAGGAGAAGTGCACGGGCACATACTTCACGGGGCCGTGGGGCAACTGCTCGGCAAAGTGCGACGGAGGCACGCAGAGCAGGGCGGTGGTGTGCCTGAACTACGACCGGAAGCCGGTGGCGGAGTGGTGTGACGAGAAGGAGAGGCCGGCGGAGGAGCAGCAGTGCAACATGGAACCGTGTCCAAGTGGGCCAATGGGGAGGGGGAGGGGCCAAATCCGGATCCGGGACAATCCGGGGGAGGGGGCAAATCCGGATCCGGAACAATCCGGGGGAGGGGGCAAATCCGGATCCGGAACAATCCGGGGGAGGGGGCAAATCCGGATCCGGGACAATCCGGGGGAGGGGGCAAATCCGGATCCGGGACAATCCATTTTCAGACTGCACCGACAGCGAGTTCGGCTGCTGCCCGGACAACTCCAGCTTCGCCTCCGGCCCATACCTCCAGGGATGTTCCAACTGTTCCCTGGCGGAGTTCGGTTGCTGCTCGGACAATATAACGGAAAAGGCCAACGCGGAGGGCACAAACTGCGCGGATTATGAGGGACCAACACCGGAGGAGGGCAGTGGGGAGGAGCCGGAAGCGGAGGGAACCGCGGAGGAAGAGATGTGCGAGATCGAGAGTCCGGAGACCCACGAGAAGCTGCAGATCCCCTGCTCGGCAACGGTGTCCCCGTCGCCCGTTGGAGAAGAGGTGCAACTGCTCCAAAAGGCCGAGGAGGAGGCGGAGGCGGCAAATGCCACCGAAGGCACGAAACACTGCTCGAAGACGGAGCACAAGTGCTGTCCGGACTGGTACACGCCGGCGGAGGGGCCCGGGTACGCCGGATGTCCCGAGTTTGTGCTGGGTGAGTTTTGTCCAAAAAGTTTCCATCTTTATAAGGTTGGCATCGGTATCCAGAGTTAGTCTTGGTACCGGTGTCCATTGACATAATTTTGGTCCCGATGCGACATTGACTAAATTGTTCTCTGTCCAGGCAACTGCAATGACACCAAGTTCGGCTGCTGTCCCGACAATGTCACCTTGGCCCGGGGACCCGACTTCGAGGGGTGCGGCGACTCCAGCTGTGCCGCGTCGCTGTTCGGCTGCTGCAAGGATCGGCGCACCATCGCCTTTGGGCCCCATTATGGCGGCTGCGACCGTTCCGCCTTCCCCTGCGAACTTTCCGACTTCGGCTGCTGTGATGACGGAGAGACGGCGGCCCTTGGCCCCAACGGAACCGGATGCGGGGCGAGCTGTTTGCTGACGAAGTGAGTTTGGCCGAATGGATCGAATCCGGCAGATGATGAATGATGATCCATCCCCGGAACCCATTTGAAGGTTCGGATGCTGTCCGGACGGAAAGCAGCACGCCAAGGGCCCGAACAACGAGGGGTGTGGGTGCGAGTTCAGCCAGTACGGATGTTGTCCGAACGGGAAGGACACGGCCAAGGGGCCCGGCTACTACGGGTGTCCGGAAAGTTGTGCCCAGAGCACGTTTGGCTGCTGTCCGGACGGCAAAACCAGCGCGAGAGGAGCGAATAAGGAGGGTGGGGAAGGGGCGAAGGAGGCGGAAGGGCCAAGGGGTTAAGGGCCAAGATCATCCTTGTCCAATGCAGGATGTCCATGTCAGTACACTCGCTGGGGATGCTGCCCGGACCGCGAGACAACCGCACTGGGACCCCTGAACGAGGGATGTGACGACTGTCGCTATGCAAAGTGAGCAAAGGCCAATTTGGGCCAATTTGGCCATAAACCGAATCGGAAAGGTATGGCTGCTGTGCGGATGGGACCTCCAAGGCCCTGGGCCCGGACTTCGCGGGGTGCCCCACCACCACCCCGGCCCCCTACCTCGTCGGCGGCACCGTGTCCCCCTCCAACATCGGTCTGTCTGTTGCCCTTTGCAATGTTCAAAATGTTCGACCAAACAATGTTTTAGTGTCCTGTGTGTTGCCCCAAGATCAGGGTCAGGTTTGCCATCCCGGCTACCAGCTNTCCTGGTTCTACGACACCGCCGAGGGCCGTTGTTCCCAGTTTTGGTACGGCGGATGCGGCGGCAACAATGTACCGTAACCATCACCACAGTATCCCACACAGTACCCCTTGAAAAAGATCGGAGTAGGGGATACGCTGATAGAGAGGCCTTGATTAAAGAGTTTGATTATCTCTCTAATTCCAATCCATCGTTTCAAATCAACTTTTACCGCCTTACCCCGATCCCAGAACCGCTTCTCGAGCAAAGAACAATGCGAACAAATTTGTGTGGAGCCCCCGCACAACGGCCGATGCTATTTGCCGAAGGTGGAGGGTCCCCAGCGGTGCACTCAGCTGGCGGCCCGCTACTGGTACGACTACACCACCAAACAATGTCCGAGGGGGGGAAGGGTCTTCAATTTCAATCCGTACTCTCTTCAGGCGCCGCCTTTTGGTGGCGCGGCTGTCTCGGCAACGCCAACAACTTCGGCTCCTGGGAGGAGTGTCAGGTCCATCGCATCTTTCATTTTTCCATTTCCCCGCCATTTCAGAGTTTCTGCGCCCTGGCGGACTCCCAGGTGGTTCCGCCTCCGCGCCAGCAACAGCTTCCCCCCGCTCCTGCTCCGGCCATTGTGCACCCACAGCCCCAAACTGTGGACATTCTTCCGTCGGGCGCCGAAGAGAGTGAGTGGCGTCTGGGGTCCATGTCCGTGTCCATCTGTACTTGTTGTCCCCTGTCCTTCTCTTTTGTTTTTCCCTTCCATTTTTTGTGAAATTTCCATTTCCATCCCCGATCATCATCCTCATCATTTTCAGTTGCCAAATTTCTGCCTCCCGTTCCCCCTGCGTCCTTTGATGATGCCGAAGGGGATCCGTGCCAAATGAACGTGGACAGGTGATCGATAACCCCCAATCACTCAATTCTTTTTGTGTTTTTCAGTGGAAAATGCCAAAATTACGTGGTGAGTCAGAAAGGGGGAGGGAGGGGGGATGGATCAGACTGACGCTGGACACGATGCAAGGCTCTCACAATTCTATTCAGAAGCAACTTGTTATAAAAATAGGAGAGGAAAAGGCCACAAAACACCCAAAATTGACCAAAAATGCAAAATTGAGCATTGGCCATTTTCCCGGAACAAACTTTGTTTGGCCACAACTTATAATTTCTTAAAGTTGCTTCTGGTGGATCGATTTTGAACCCTGGAACACGGTCTCCCCACCCGGATACTAACCCCCTCCCCAAAGGACCAATGGTACTTCGACCGCTATGCCAGCATCTGTTTCCGCTTCACCTACAGCGGATGCGGCGGCAACCGGAACAGGTTCGGCAGCGAGGCGGAGTGCATGCACCGGTGCGGACACCTGATCAAGCCCGGCTTCCTCGGTCTGATATTTCGGGATCCCCCGAACCCGAACTTTCCAATGGTTCTTTTGGCCAGGTCAGAGACAGGCGCCGGTGCCGGAGAAGCCAAAGGTGGAGAAGCTGACCACGGGGCGCAAAGCTTTGAGTGAGTTACGTGGATCATGCATTTTGGGATTATTGGATTAGCGCTGGCTCATATCTGAGTCCGATAAAGTTTCGACTTACCCTGTGATTGGCAGGATGGATCCGACAATTTCAGTGAAATCCCGGGATGTGTGCAGTCTCCGGCCCGACAACGGCAAATGCGAGGGACACTTTGAGAGCTGGTAAGTCTGTGGTCTTCCATGCCCGCAGACGGAAGATCCCCAACTCCCATTAGGTATTACGAGGTGGCAAGTGGCCAGTGCGAGAAGTTCGAGTACTCCGGCTGCGGCGGCAACGCCAACCGCTTCAACACGCTCGATGAGTGCCAGGTTGGATAGGGGAAGGGAAGGGGGACAGGGGACCCGCTTTCTGGCATTTCCGACACTTTTGGCACTCATCCCACCTCCTCTGGACTCGTCATTCCTCACTCATCCCACCTCCTCTGGACTCGTCATTCCTTCGTTTTCAGGCGGTTTGTCTGCGTCGCAATGACTATCCGTCCGTCCGCCTTGGCTCTGCTGCCCAGTCTGTTTCCGAATTTTCCCCTCGGCCCCTGAATATGGAACAACTGACCGGGGACAAGCCCCATCTGGCGCACATCTGCGAGGCGACCAAGGACAGCGGCAGCTGCAAGATGTTCAGCACCAAGTGGTACTATAACAAGCTGGACGGCACCTGCAACCGATTCCATTACGGAGGTGGGCAATAAAACGAAAAAACAAAGAACTTCAAAGGGGGAAGAGAAGGAACAAAAGGAAGAAACAAGTGGAAAAGGAGGAAGGAAAGGAAGAAAGAAAGAAAGAAAGAAAGAAAGAAAGGAATGTTCAGGGTGCGAGGGCAATGCGAACAGGTTCGAGACGGAGCAGGAATGCAAGGACACATGTGGCGAATACACAGGTCAGCGGGGAAGGGGAGGAGGAGGAACCGAACCCCGGGGATACCCGCGCACCTTCAGACGCCTGTCGGATGCCCAAGGTGGTCGGTCCCTGCGCGGGTCGGACACAGCGCTTCTTCTTCGACTTCCACCTCCGACAGTGTTTGCCCTTCGAATACAGTGGATGTCTCGGGTAATCGGGGACGGGGTCCTTTGGCCATTGATGTTCAAAATTGGCCATTTTTTGTCCTTCAGCAACAGCAACAACTTCCGCTCCTTGGATGACTGCCGTGCCCGTTGCCATCCGAGTACGTGATCAATGTTCTTCCCCTCCCCATCTCCCCCTCCCCTAAAAAGTTCAAATCGCTTTCCCATTTTCCACCATTTTTGGCATTTTTTCCTCATCCAAATTCGCTGCCACTCCACTTCATTCTCTCGCTCTCCCTGTTTTTTTCTTTTGTCCCACTATTTCCTCGTCACTCAATTGTTATGGCCAATAAAA